>OX123201.2:4849028-5087656 GCA_944739405.2 Euclidia mi
TCTTCTCATAGCCATATGCCGAACCTGGTTGTAAAAAAAAAAGAATTGACGTTCATAAGTGTTGCTTTTGTAACCTATATGAATAAATGAGTTTGAATTTGAATTTGTGTACGTGTGTACTTGACTGTAATGATCATCTGATCATTATAGTCAAGTGCACAATTATTTGTCGAATCAGATCATTAGTATAGTCGCTAAACTACTCGAAGTGCTGCCATCTGGTGACCTATTTATTACTTTTATTTTTGCTGACTGGACTATAGTCTATAAATAGTATATATATATCGCTTGCCCCGCCCCGTGCCTCGGAGAGTACGTTAATGAACCTGTCAAACCGTCATGAACATGTTTGACAGTCGTTACGGGGAGTCAGTACCCTCAAACAAACTGATACTGGTCTAAATCATGGAATATCGCTATCCCTTTGGTTTACGGAGGTCAGACGGCAGTCGCTCTGTGGAAAAGTTGATATTCTGTCATATCTGGTTTGACCAGTAAGCGGACCTCGGGCTCCAAAGCGTGTAATGTCAAAGCGTGAATGATGATGATGATATATATAATATATATATATATATATATATATATATATATATATATTTACATCACGCTATCTATTTGCCGCCCTTTTACATCGCATTATTATGACGTCCACCAGTTCCACTTAAAAAATATGAACTATTACAGCGAATATTAGTCGCTAAGGCAATGTCAAATACTGTGTGCATATTATTTTTCTGAAATTTTGACACATATTGATATACAAATATACGTATATTAACAACCATAGTGAAATCAATTAGGACTCCAGCCAACACTATCAATTATCGGGCTTCCCGTGATATACATAATTTAATTTACGTTTTCCTATCTATCGCAACTCCTATGAACAGTGCAACGTTGCCGCTCTTCTGTCTTTAATATTTAATAAGTAGGTGGATAAATATTATTTCTATGTTATGTGCAGGTATGCTAGCGTAAGCGTGAAGTTTAAAGTTATGAAAATAAAACAAATATTGAGATCAATGCAATTTATTACGATAATATCACAAGAAATACTTACTTAAATGTAAAGTACCTATTTACTTATTTCTAAATTATGAGAAGTATTGGCACATATAAAAAATAGTACTAACGTAGTATTGGAGAGAATCATACGCATATCTAAGCATACGCTTAGCCTCAAACGTCCATATATGTAATCATTTGCAAGTTTTACAGGTATTTAGATACATACGAGTATACGGACGTGGCAATATCGTAAAAGTTTCAAACTATTAATCATTTGACATCTTGGACGTCAAATATAACGTCTGTATAAGTACATATATGTGTAAATAACTGTGAATCGCACAAGTGATTTGTTTAAACCTTGCTAAACAATAAACAAAAAATAAAATCTAACACAAATTAAATCGCCGCGCCGATTGAAAAATAACATTTAGATTTAAATCACAGTCACAAGAAATAGTAACTTAAATTAAAGGTACCTGTCTACTTACCTCTGATTTAAAATCATTATTATTTAGGAACACTTTTAATGAGGTAGATATGATATTTACTGATAAGTAATAATCAGGTCACTTAAAATACAAAATTATCTTAAGTAAACTCAAGTCGAACACAGTAGGCTATACCAACCTACGTTTATAAAACGGATATACGGACGTCAGTAATCCAATTTGATATAAACGGACGTTGAAAATCCCACGATTTAAATATATTTCAATTACCTGACATCCGTATAATATTAAAGTTTACAATATTAACTTACACAATGAAATATACCAAGATAAGATTTACACTATTTTACGTGGTGAACATAAAAACGGTGGCTCTCATTAAGTTAGCAGTACCCTAATTAAGCATCATAAACTTACAACATTTTTTATATACGTATATAGATATACGAAATTAAAATCATGAAAATTCACGATATTGTAACATCCGTATACTCGTAGTATACGCATATCTACGCAAAAGCATACGCTTAGCCTCAAACGTTCATATATGTAAACATTTGCAAGTTTTAAAGGTATTAAAATAAATACGAGTATACGGACGTAGAAATATCGTAAAAGTTTCAAACTATTAATCATTTGACGTCTTGGACGTCAAATGACAGATTATGTGAAACTTTTACGACATTATAACGTACGTATAAGTAAATAAGTGTCTAAATACCTGTGAATCGCACAAGTGCTTAGTTTAAACCCTCTTAAACAATTAACGAAAAATAAAATATAACACAAATTAAATCGCCGCGCCGATTGAAAAATAACATTTAGATTTTTTGGTAATAAGGCGCATTTGACATTTCGTTTTGGTGTAAAATTAGGGATATAAATCACAGTCACAAGAAATAGTCGCTTAAATTGAAGGTATCTACTTACGTCTAATTTCAAATTATTATTATTTAGGAACAATTTTAATAATGTAGGTATGATAGTTAAGTGCTGATAAGTAAATTATTTCAAATAAACTCAAGTCGTACACAGTGGGCTTTACCAACCTACGTTTATAAAACGGATATACAGACGTCAGTAATCGAATTTGATTCAAATTATAAACGGACGCCGAATATCCCACGATTTAAATACATATATTTCCATTATCTGACATCCGTATATGAAATATACCAAGATAAGATTTTACACGATTTTACGTGGTGAGCATAAAAACGGTGGCTCTTATTAGGTTAGCAGAACCCTAATTAAGCATCTTACACTAACAACATTTTTATATACCTATTTAGATATACGAAATTAAAATCGTGAAAATTTACGATATTGTAACGTCCGTATACTCGTAGTATACGGACGTTACAATATCGTAAATTTTTAAACTATTTGTCATTTAACATCCTGGACGTCAAATGATAGATAGTATCAAACTTGTAACGAAATTGTGGCTAAGCATATGCTGAGATTTGGGTGACGCAACGATTATTTAATACCGGAACATACTGACAGCTGCATATGCTGCGGCTCAGGTTCTGCTCTGGCAGAAGCTGACTACCTGTGTCTGCATCAACTGCACTGAGTTACAAAGTCATACGCATATCTACGTAAAAGCATACGCTTAGCCTCAAACGTCCATATATGTAATCATTTGCAAGTTTTACAGGTATTTAGATAAATACGGGTATACGGACGTGGCAATATTGTAAAAGTTTTAAACTATTAATCTTTTGACGTCTTGGACGTCAAATGACAGATATTGTGAAACTTTTACGACATTATAACGTCCGTATTAGTACATATATGTCTAAATAACTGTGATTCGCACAAGTGATTTGTATAAATACCCTGCTAAACAATAAACAAAAAATAAAATCTAACACAAATTAAATCACTGCGCCGATTGAAAAATAACATTTAGGTAGTTTTTTTGTAATTAGACGCATTTGACCTTTTGTTATGGTGTAAAATAAGGGACATAAATCATGACACAAGAAATAGTTACTTAAATTAAAGTTACCTATCTACTTACTTCTACTTTAAAATTATCATTATTTAGGAACACTTTTAATGAGGTAGTTATGATAGTTACTATTAAGTAATAACCAGGTCACTTGAGAAAATACAAAATTAAATCAAATAAACTCAAAATGAACACAGTGGCCTACACCAAACTACGTTTATAAAACGGATATACGGACGTCAGTAATCAAATTTGACTCAAATTATAAACGGACGTCGAATATCCCACGATTTAAATATATTTTATCTATCTGACATCCGTATAATATTTAAGTTCACAATACTCGCTGCTATGGAACAGGCTCCCTCCTGAAGTTAGAATTGCCACCAACCGTTATGCATTTAAAACGAAACTACGGAATCTTCTCTTTGATAAGTTGAAGGAATTGGCTCATCACTCTCATCAGCTATAGCATAATTATGTATTTATGTATGTGATATATTTATGTATTATATTTATGTGTGTATCATATCTATGAATAATTATATATATCTATAGTATATTTATGGTTAATAATATGTATCTAAATTATTAATATGTATTTAATAGATATCCTATTTTCACCACATGGCTAATGTACCTACCTCATCTATCTCTGCACCACCAAAAGGTTGACTGGCAGAAAATGCCACTAGGCATTAAGTCCACCTGTGTACTATTTTTGTGCATAAAGAATAAATTTAAAAAAAATATATGAATTAACACAATGAAATATACCAAGATAAGATTTTACATGATCCACAAAGATGGAAGTAAAGTATACTCTCTCTTACCACTACACTGTACACAAACAAATGTACCAGCTAATACAAAAACTAAACAAACTAAAATAACTGATTATTTTACAACTATACAACCACCAAAAAAGGCCCAAAATACTATTTGTTTTCGCAGATAAAATTAAGCCAAGAACTACTACAATAATACACCAAAATATAGCAGGCGTAATAAATAAACAAGAGCTTATTGAGGTAGCCATAAATGATTTATCGAATAATATAGGTAATATTGACATTATCTGCTTAACAGAAACCTTTTTAAAACAAGGATCTGAACCCAACCTTAGAATAGGCAATTACAAATTAGCTTTGTTTTTTCTCACGCCCTAACCAACGCAGAGGAGGCTCATGCATACTAATATAGCATGACCTGGCATACAAACATATTAGCAACTTACCACCTTCAGTCCCCCTTCATTTTGAATGTAGTGCTAAAGAAATTACTACTTTTAATCTTGTAATAGTATGCATTTACAGAACACCCTCATCCAGCACAAGTATATTCTTAAATAAATTTGAAAAACTCACTGATAAGCTATGCAAAAAGTCTAATAAAACGTTATTATCTGTGTAGATTGGAACATTGATACATTAAAGTAGGTAAAAGGTATGCAGTGAATTACAATCCATACTTAAAACAATAACTTAAAAAGCCATATAACATTACCGACGCGAAAATCATCTTGTTTAGATCAAATTGTAAGTAACGTTCACGAAGTTAAATCTAATATTCATTACCTAGCATTATCTGACCATGAAACTGCCCAATCGTTGACTATCAATGTTGAACAATGAGACCTACAGTGTAAATAACAAATCTTATAACTATCAATACAAAACCATTAGAGATCTTAGCCAGGAAAACATGGTCAAATTCAAAAACTGCATTAATAATTTGCACTTCACTGAGGTATACGAACAACAAAGTACAAATGAAGCATTGAACACCTTCCATGACACTATCACCATATTTTATACTTTATGTTTCCCCAAAATAACGATAAAAAGTGTAAGTGTAGTCAAACACGTAAAAAATAGAAAACTAACTAAAAATATAAAACGATGTTGTATAAGAAAAAGAATGCTATACTTGAAATATCATTCTGATAGACACAATAAAAGACAGAATAAGACAAGGTATAACAATTATACAACAATATTAAAACAATGTATCAACAAAGCGCAACAAATAAACAATCTAAACTTCATTAAAAACGCAAAAAATGCCTGCTCAGCTGCATGGAAAATTATTAAAGAAAACAATAATAAAGCAATAACTAGCGCACACATAGAATCAATAGAATTTAACAAAAAGATCTACACCAAGCCAATTAAAATTTGTAATTTATTTAACAATTACTATGTATCACTGTGCAGCAATGTTAAAAAATACGAAGATACAGGCCCACCTAACCATATCACCAAAATATCTCAAAATACTAAGACCCTTATTTCTCACACCAATAGACAACTCTGACACATTAAAGATAATAAATTCCTTAAAAAATACTCATTCTACTGGCTATGATGATATAAGTACAAAGGTATTAAAAACCTGCGCACACTCTTTAGTAGCACCATTAACCTATATCATTAACCTGTCACTCGTAGAAGGTAAATTCCCTGATAGTCTTTAACTGTCAATTGTTAAGCCAATGCACAAAAAAGGAGCCAAAACTAACATCAATAATTACAGACCAATTACACTCATACCTATACTATCAAAAATATTCGAGAAAGTTATGTACATCAAAATAGAGACATTTCTAACTTGTAATATCTTAAATAAAAAACCGTTCGGTTTTCGGCAACAAAGCTCCACTGCATTGGCATGTTTTTCTTTAATAAAGCATATTACAGAAGCCTTAAATAATAAATCTATAGTCGCATGTCTGTTTCTAGACATGACAAAAGCTGTTGACTTCGTCTGTCACTAAAAACTGCTCTCAAAGCTCTCAAATTATGGGTTACGTGGAAATGTTTGTAACTGGATTGAGAGTTATACAGAATTAAACAGAACTTATAAAAATAAACAAAAGCAATACGGATCGATGTACAAAATAAACAATTATGGTACGCCCTAAGGGAGTATTTTAGCCCCTCTTTTGTTTCTGTTATACATTAACGATTTCCCGGATGCAATCAACCAGGAAATTATACTATTTGCTGATGATACAACAATAATAATTAAAGATAAACATAAACTTAATCTAGAAATAAATATAAAAGCGACACTCAATAATGCCATAAGCTGGCTTAATTAAAACAACCTTAAGATAAACATGACAAAAACAAATATTATTCAGTTCCAAACATATGCAACAAATCTAAATTAAATCATAATGACACGCACATAAACGTTGTTGATAATTGCGTATTTTTAGGTATCAGGGTCGATAAATATTGTAATTGGAAACCTCATTTAGAAAAACTAGTCAATAAAATAGATCGATTTATAAATGTTTAAAAAAAAGTTAGACTGACAGTAAACATTAATGCTGCACTATCTGCATACCATGCTTACGTATCCTCTCTGCTCAGATACGGCATTGTTGTATGGGGTAACTCGGTTGAAGTTGACAGAGTTCTTATAACCCAAAAGAAGTGTATTCGAGCAGTATGTGGAGTCGATACAAGGACAAGCTGTAAACATCTATTTAAAAAACACAAGATTTTACCTGTTCCATGCTTATACATATTAGAAATAGGTTTACTAGTAAAACATCATGCTGAATAGTTTTTAAAATTTGATGATACATAACTGCCATCTATTAAATTGGAATTATTTAGAAGAAATGCATACTGTATGGCAATTAAAATATATAACCATATTCCGCTAAGTATCAAAATGTTACCTATATCCCAATTTAAAAAACAACTTTTTAATATACTATTAAATAAAACTTATAATAGTGTCAAGGAATATCTAGAAGATAAGGCCCTAGGCAACTAATATTATCACCGATGCATATTAGTAAAATGTTATTTTGTTTCATGTGCCACTCATTGTTATGTTTCTAATATATTTGTTCTTTATATTCCCATGTAGTACCCGTTTACTGCACTCAACTCGCACGCCCCAAGGGGCAGAATATGCTGTAACCAACCATTTATAAACACCTGTTAATGTACCATTTTCTTGCGAATAAATGAATTATTATTATTATTCGTAAGTGTCTCTGTTACACGACTATTCTTCTAACATTTAGTGTTAAAAGAATAACCGGACCTTTGGGAGGCTTACACGGGGATATGGATCCAACGCGCAGAGGCCCGTAGAGAGCTTTAATCTAAAATGGGATGGGACACATGCAGCGGAGCCTCCACAACTGCACTACTGAGAACAGCTATGGATTAGCCGCAGCATATGTAAGACTATTGTAATATGTGGAGCCTTATTTAATTGGTTTATGGGATTGAGTGTTTGATGGACTTGTAATTTTTATGGATGAAAAATGGCACCTGCCAGTAATACTCTAATAGTATCCGTCCGGATGGCAGGTGGTGACTCGCCAACTCACTGGATGGGCCCTCTCTTAACAGCCGCCCAAAGCAAACAAACTCTGCCATAGAGGCAGCCAGAGGGAAACACCGGTGCGAGTGGCTAGGGGTGTTGAGCGGTGCGGCACCGGTTTCACCATCGCGGGTCTCGTGACAACGGAGATTCGGAGCGGGTTTCCCCGTAGTTACGCCCTTGAGAATGACACTTCCACCCCCGAGCTGGTAGCTCTTGCGGATCCCTCTGGCCGGCCGACCAAGGCAAGCCAGTGTTGAGAGTCCTGCGGGTGCTCTTGGAAATCCACTCCGACCAGCCAGTAAAGGCAAGCTGGAGACGAGGCCCTGACCAACTCTCTCAAAGCATTCGGGACCGCAGTGTCGCCACACACATTCAGCTCGCCACAAAGCTAACCTGCGGTTGTAAGGTTTCTTTTCATCTTGTAATACATTTTTTGTTTATATTACTCGATGAAGGTGATGTTTGAAAGCTGTTATTATTATTATTGCACCATTTTACGTGGAGAGCATGAAAACGGTGGCTCTCATTAGGTTAGCAGTACCCTAATTAAGCATCGCCTAATTAAGGGGTGCATAGGGTTCCCACCAAGATCTTAGGGCCCAAGCCAACCTCACCTGCAAGTGGTGCACCTGCCGATCAACGGACGAGGCTCTGGCAAACAAAATATCCCGATAAGCGGCAATAGGCTCGCTACCTATTACGTGGGATCAAAACACTGGCGAAAAGTGGGCGTTTAATATGCCTCTGCCTACCCCTTTGGGGAAATAGGCGTGAGTCTATGTATGTATGCATAATTAAGCATCATAAACCAACAGCATTTTTATATACGTATTTAGACATACAAAATTAAAATCATGAAAATTTACGATATTGTAACGTTCGTTTACTTGAAGTTTTATATTATGTTCGTATACTAGTATACGACTGTATACTTGTAGTCGTATACTCGTAGTCGTATACTACGAGTATACGGACGTTACAATATCGTAAATTTTCAAACTATTTTTCATTGGGATACTTTTAACAGCGTATCAAAAATGTAATGTAACACACTAAAGTGAGTTACGCAAAAAAACTTTATTATTTCACTAAAATACTGACTTGCACACTAAAATACTATTTGTACACCAAATATGATGATCTTTTTACAAAATATCATTTGATATGAAAAGTTTCGTCCGCTCGGGAAACTTATCCACTCAGAAAACTTAATAGGTTATGTTAGGTTCTCTTGTGACCCTGCTCCCAAAAAAAGGAGCCCTGCGAAGCAACAGGGCTCCGTCAACTTAGCTTAGTGGTGCAATTAGTATTTTTGGTGGAAAATTAGTATTTTTTACTAACAGTTAAATACAACCCTTTTTCATTTAACACCCTGGACGTCAAATGATACATAGTGTCAAACTTGTAACGAAATTTTATTGTGGCTAAGCGTATGCTGAGACTCGGGTGACGCCACGCAGGGTAGATCCGATTATTTAATACCTGAACATACTAACAGCTGCGTATGCTGCGGCTCAGGTGCAATGTGGACATGCGTCTGTTCTGCTCTGGCAGAAGCTGACTACCTGTATCTGCATCAACTGCACTGAGTTACAAAGTCATACGCATATCTACGTAAAAGCATACGCTTAGCCTCAAACGTCCATATCTGTAATCATTTGCAAGTTTTACAGGTATTTAGATACATACGAGTATACGGACGTGGCAATATCGTAAAAGTTACAAACTATTAATCATTTGACATCTTGGACGTCAAATGACAGATATTTTGAAACTTCTAAGACATTATAACGTCCGTATATTTATTTATTTATTTAGGAAAGCTTACACACTAATAACAACACATTTAATTAAATAAAAAAGAAGTTGCTAATTACAAGCTACCACATATAAATGCAATGTAACAAAGATTAATTACATCAGTTACTTTTGTAAGTATACCTACTTGCTCAATCATACAATAAATACAATGTTGCAGCCATGTTCCGCCATAAAAAAGTAACTAAAAATGAGATTCATAATACACAAGTTAGTATAATTATATATTATTATAACAAAAAAAGTCAAGAAAATAATAATGAAAAGGTACACAGGAAAAAAACCGCAATCTAGGCTATATATGCCGATCGCTGCTAAAGAAGTCACAATTTATACGTTTTTTTTATTTTTGGTCAAGTTAGTGAAGAATAAATCCAAATCTAATTTCCGTGACATTTGATTAAATGATTCGGCGCAACGTAAAAGAAAAGAGTTCCGTCTGTATTTCGTTGTAGCAAAGGGAACGTGTAAGATCGGACGTTGTCGAAAAACTAATTGATTCATTCCAAGCTTGATGTTACCCATCACCTCAAGGCAATCAATCGAGTCATTGGCTATGTTTATAATGGTTCTTCTGAGTTCCAGAAGTAAAATATGATACCGTTTACAACGCTCGTCATAGTCAATAGAATATTGATTCGCTTTAAAATCTAAGTATCGCAAAAACTTTCTTTATACACCTTCAATGCATGATATATATACCTGGTATTGAGGGTTCCATACCTACCTGTGACGCTTAAGCTAGATTGCTACGTACGTACATAGGCACAGTACAAAACGTTTACTGTCTTAAGAGACCGAAAACATGAAGACATTCTTATCACAAAACCAAGTGCCTTCGACGCCGTGTTCGTAATGTGATTGATGTGCATATCGAATAAAAGCTTTGAGTCCATGATAACACCAAGGTCTTTAACGTAGTCAACTTTCCTAATAAACTTATCATGAAGTTTGTAACCCGATCCTATGGTAAGTTTTTGACGACTAAATGTTATGTAACAACACTGCGATATTTAACTGTAGTTTGTTAAGTGTGCAACTGTGCAGTATGCTTCAAATTTATCAAGGTCTTTTTGGAGTTTCCCTACATCCGATGCATCGTTAATAATTTTGTGAATGTTCATGTCATCCGCGTATACATAGAAGTATATAAGAATTTAGGAAACAAGAATTTATATCTCCAGTGAATAGAGTAAACAATAGTGGGGTCAAAAGCGAACCCTGAGGAATTCCAGATGGGATTGAACACCAACCGAGAATGTACGAGCTGAACCAGCGGTACAAATTACCATGTATGCCGGCAGCAAAAAAAATCTGTAACAGTATTTTGTGGTCAATTCGGTCAAAACATTTTTGTTAATCTGTATAGATCACTACACACACAATCTACCTAACTAACCTTTAGATATAAAATCATGAGATAGGATTAGATTTGATGTAGTGGATCGGCCGCATAAGAACCCATGTTGCTCAGCACCAAATGATAATATAAATAATACGTTCTAGTACTTTAGAAAACAAACATTACCTTGAGATTGGACGATAATTCTCTACATTAGATTTATCACCTTTTTTTAAATACTGGTGTAATGAACGCCGATTTTCATTTTAATGGAACTAAACCTTCTGTTACCGACCTATTATAAAAAGCATGCAGAGCGATTGCCCTGCCATCTTACTAAATCTGCCCCACCAGATTTAGTAAGATCCAAACCTTTTAAATATTTCATAACCTTTCCAGGAGAAAAATGTATTGTACTGATGTAATTTGTGCTTCTGCTGTTACCATTTAAAGTACTATACTCAAGTAGACAAGGCATATTGTCTACTTCTGGCTCCTGAAAAGTTGATCTAAAATATATTGCGAATTAATTACTAATTTCTAGACCCATATTAGCTGATACATTCTTATTATATAGTAATAGTACAGTGTACTAGGCAGTGAGGAGGTATTTTTTCTACTTTTAATAAAAGACCAAAAGGCCCTCGGGTTATTTAGGTTTGTGTATTCTACGTTAGTAATGTATTCGTCAAAACAAGTTTGTTCTAAGTCCACAGCTCGCCGGCGTAATGAAGATACCGTTAGATAGTCACTCATGTTACCATACAATTTAAACCTCCGGTGGTACTTTGACATTTTTTTACCACTTTTATAAGGCCTGAACTATACCAACGCGGATGAGAAGTTTGCCTGATAGATTTCATAGGTATAAATTTATCTCTGAGAGAATATAATCTGTCGTAAAAATGTTTAACTGACTGTTCCAACAGCTCAGTGCATAACAATAAATGTCAGTCTGTTTTATTAAGAGCAGATTTAATTGCATCGTAGTTACCCTTATGAACAAGATATTTTGAAGTTATTTTGTCTGCAAATCGATGAATTTCTACAAAACCTACCTCCACAATCAAAGGTTTATGGTGCGGGTCTACGGGGATAACCAACGGGTCATCGCACTCCGCAACGCTTAAGAAGTCAGAGATCAAGTTAATCACAATTGTTTTATTACACATTATAATAATATTACAATGTTTTACTAATAAATGCTAAAATATACTTATTAAAATATAATTGCAGTCACTTATTACGCTATAGCGGGTATTAAGTAAAAACATCTTCTTCTGCCTGCCCTGGTCTCATATTACTTGGGGTCGGCGCAGAATGTCTTTCTCTTCCATTCTCTCCAATCAGACGTCATCTCATCATTCACTCCCTTTTCATCCATGTCTCCTCTCACACAATCCATCCATCTTTTCTTTGGTCTTCCTCTTGCCTTATATCCCTCAACTCTCATCTTCATCACCTTTCTAGTCACATGATTTTCATCCCTCCTCATTACATGCCCATACCAGGATAGACGATTTCCTTTCAGCTTTACTTGCACCAGTGCAACTTTAAAAACATACGAGTTTTAAATGGACACAGTCAAACACAGAGCACTTCAATCATACAAATACGAAGAGTGACAAAAGCCGGTACGGCCGGACAGTGATTAGTCATAACGGGCAATACGATGCGCAGAATTATATACACTATGTGGCTTAAATTATATCTGACTAAAAAAGTTAGTAAAATGTTTTTAATAGAAACATAACACGGCAGTATGTACATCGATAGACTTAGTTGGAATACGTGAATAGCACAACTCGACCAATAGTATCTCGCACAAGAACATTATTAAGAGATTGTAATATAATTGACAAATAATCATACGATTCTTGCAAGGTCCATTTCTGGCTTCACTATAATCACGTGCGATGAATCGGTTTTCTTTTTTTTTTCTTGGCGTGCTTGACCCAGACGTAACGAAAGTCCTTATTCGCGGCTGCATTCTTTGTTTTCGATAAAAGCAATTTATTTTCAAGTGTGGGGTGATCATTGACATGTATTTTCTGATTGCCCGTCAAACCTATGCGTCTTACTGTCAAAGGACTGCTTTTGGATGCTTGTCTAGCTGCTGCAATAGAATCCTCTTTCACGTAGCGATTACAGAAACTCACTATAATCGGTTTCGCACGCTCCTTTTCACGGGTCGGTACTCTTGTTATAAAGTTGACTTGGGTCTTGTTAACAGCTTAGTAGCTTATCTGATAACCAAGACTCGAGAGCATGTTGAACAAATTTTCGTTGTTTGGTTGAGGAACGCCTTTGATTTCCACGTTGTTCATACGCGCCCACTCATGTTCATACGCGGAGTCAGTACTCTTAAATAAACTGATACTGGTCTAGATAAGCGGACAAGCGACCGGTCTCTGCTTACTAGTCTAACCAGATGTGACTTAATATCAGCTTTTCCTCAGAGCGACTGCCGTTTGACCTACGCAACCCAAAGGGATAGCGGTATTACATGGTTTAGACCAATAACAGTTATTTAAGGGTACTGACGCCGCGTAGCGACTGTCAACAACTGTTCACGAGAGCCAAGAGTGATGGTTTAACATGCTCGCCGAGGCACGAGGCGAGCGATAATTAACAATTAAATACCAAATAACTCCGAAAAGTCAGTAGCGCGCGCGGTGGTTTTGAACTCCCCGCACGGCAGTCTGTTGGTATATCCTACTGTCTACTGGCTATCGTTGCCTGCTTTTTGGTTATTTAAGTTTTTTTAGTTAAATCATGATGGGGAAGCTGTCCTCATTAGATTTAATAACATACGGCAATGAATTGTCATAATAAAATTAGTACAATTAGAAGAAAATAATATTCTTCAAACATCCTCAAATCAAGGTGAACAAATACTTTTGAGCGGTAGTGTATGTCTAAATAACTGTGAATCGCACAAGTGATTAGTTTATTTAAATCCTGCTAAACAATAAACAAAAAATAAAATGTAACACAAATTAAATCACCGATTGTAAAATATTATTTCGTTTTTTTTTGTAATTTGACCCATGTACCTAACAGTTTTGGTGTAAAATTAGGAACAAAATCACATTCATCTTTGGGGTAATGATCATACATAAAAATATTCGCAATAAAGGCACCAAAACATGGAAAGTTCAAGAAAATATATCAAATTTTCAGGTTCATTAATGTCAGCAACAATATGCGACGGTCGATGGTGAAAATAAATAGTAATGTTATTAAAATTGATGCAGTGGGATCTTAAAATAAAATGGGTTTCATCTCAAGGCTATCTAAGGTTGTTAGTCAAAATATGATAAAATAAACTTTTGTTTAAAAAACGTGTCGACATAAATAACCTCCATTTTAGAATCAAATCAAAATTTAACATCACAATGTCAGCAATAGTTACGAATTGACGAGCTCTCTATTAAGCTGAACTATTTTATATATCACAATAGTGACGAATACACTCCAGACGTGAATTGGTTTGATGAAAACAATAATTTAGGGGTTTTCCAAGGCAGCGGCACAATACCATATATATATGCATTATTGCGTGTTTAATAAAGTTATTAAGTATTTTTTTAATAAATTAACTCCCTTGAAGTTCCAGTAGAGGCAACGAAGAATTGAGACCTATGAATATAAAATAAGATGCGTGTGATATAAAAACATGAGAAATACGGCTTAGTTAGGTAAAAAATGAATTTTACAAAATACAGATCTTATATACGGGTATACGTAATCCTTAGGTATTCTGTTTCTTTTCACTTCGATTGTTTTTCCAGACATTTCGCTTAAAAAGGCAGACGCTACATCACATATCAACTGAAAACGTGTAAATACTTACTCACAAATAGTGAATAAAATAACCGATAAATAGAATCCTGCAAATTCAGATCTATTGTGTGCACGAAGTGGCAACGTAGCATTGAGAGCTTTCGTTGGACGTCACATACGGCTAGCAATGAACGTATAGAATAAAGACGAAAGCGCCACTAGTTTTTGCGACGAAAATCAACGGAACTACGAAAATATTCTGTGCAGCAAGATTGGAAGAAAAATGACGTCCAATTTATTTTTCATATTTTGACTTTTCTAGTATCAGGGGGACATTTCGCAAGCATTGCACGTAGTCTCCTATTTGACGTCCGATATACGGACGACTCAAGCAGGTGGACGCCACATTAGATGCAAAAATGGCCATAGTGGACGTACAATAGATTACGGGATATATATATATATATATATATATATATATGTATATATATATATATATATATGTATGTATATATATATATATATATATGTATATATATATATATATATATATATATATATATATATACCAGGCTGACTAAAATATAAAGTTCTCTATGATATATTGTACATATTTATATTATTAATAACCGCGTGTACCATTAGTAGTGGTTCGTACCTTGTTGATGATGGATGTGAAGACGAGCGATGCATGATAGGAGTCTCCGTATTCGCGATCAGGTGGTAGAATGCAGGACTTTCACAATCGCTGTCTATACCTGCGTACAGGCCAGTACATAGCAGCTGACAAGGTTTTAAAGAGCGAAAGAAGAGCCACCTGTCGGTCACGCGGTAGACGTAAGTCCTGGCGGCTAATCTAGTGGCGATTGTAACGAGAGCTTCCCTGCAAACTATGCGCGATGGCTTAATACGTTTTTTTACGGGCTTCAATGTTGTGACTTGCGGCAAGGAGGCGTTTTGTGACATCAGTTCTGAGACTGTTACTGTACGCTCAATACTATACACTGGACATCGCTGAAATACTCGGCGCCGATAATACTATATGACTAATATACCTGGATCATGTTCTCCGTCTCCCTGGAGCTGCCGTCTCTGAGATACGCTGCCTTGTACTCAAGTACCAATATGTGAAGCATGAATATATGGAGAGTGATTTTGTGATGACAAACCAATACTAATGTATCGCTGTATTTAGTATTTTGATGTCCACCTTTTATTCAATTATAAGCGTTTACGTTTGATAAATGCTGTCAGTAGAGGAATATAGAGGAAGGGACGAATTCCATAGTTCCTGCGCGGGCGAAGGGGCGCGGAAACCCTGGCCACAAAATTACTTGGCGGGGCTGGCATTTTAAACCCAGTTAGTAAGAGAACTAAAATTTTAATCAGCCTGGGGTCCATAGGATTTCATTACATTTGGTGCCGTGACCAGGATCCTCGTCATAAAATGTTCTGAGTCACTTCAGAACAACGAGGAAGAACTTAAAAGTTACTACACAAACACAACGTAGAAAAATAACCATACACAGCGTAGGAAAATATCAAATTAATTAGACACAACGTGCCATTCATTAATCGATAGACGATCATGTTCATTTCAGAAAGACGAAATAATATTTAAGTCACGGCAATTATCTCAATATTTAATAGTCCGAGGGGGGCGATATTGCGCCTAAGTGCCACACTTTCCCATGTGTTATTTATTTTTATGGCACTGTGGTTCCTCTTATAATATCGCTGTATCTTGAAAGTAAACATATAACTGACTACATATGTTAAAACGCTTTACATAAATGCTGCTCATGCGTGTCATTTATACTGTATGTCGAGTTCGAGTCTCGACAGTGGTTATATTATTGGCTACAGAATATGCTTTACACGAAGCGCTAACGTATGAAGTTTTAATATCTCGAGTTGAACTCTCGACAATGCAACATATTACTTACAAATCCGATTCTCGGTACAGACTAGCGATGTTTAGAACCAATGTTTAATAAGGAAAGAGAAGGATTTTATATTATATAGATTATTTTTATAGGAAATCTGGTGTAGGATATTAACATGGCTTGAGATTAATGTATTATGCACACCAGAATATTCCGTGGAATATATAGGTATTGTAAATCAGGTTAGACTCCTGAGCAATGTCTGTGACGATATGTTGTTGTGAAACGTCGGCGAACTAGTCGCCATATTGTTGATAACATGTTCGATAACTGTATATAATAAGAGGGAATTATTTAAGGATAAATAATCTATAATATTTTGTTGGAGTTGCGGGACAGGAATTTATTACACTAACGTACTGAAGTAGCGGGTTCGATTCCTGTTGCTATGATATTTTGAAATGTTTTCAACAAACTTACTAAAATAGCGGGTTCGACTCCTGTTGCTACAAAATTTGAAATGTTTTCAACAAATTTACTGAAATAGCAGGTTCGATTCCTGTTGCTACGATATTTCAAAATGGTGTCAACAAAAGTATAAAATTACGTAATCTAGTAATAATACCTATCTTATGCATACGCGTTCTTTGGACAAACATCTATTAGTTTATTACTTTGTTTGGATTGTGATTATTACAGAATGCATATGGGTTTTTATTGATGAAGTGTACACGAGCTATAGTTGAGAAAAGAATTATTCTTAGGTCATATATCAGTAAACTTAGTTTTCTAACGTGTTAGCAAATAGAATAGGGTAATATTAGCCCACTGCAGTATTTTGGTATACCTTATAAAAGCTCTAGGTTCGATTCCTGAGCATTGGTGAAAGTCGGCGGATATTATACTCATGTACCTAATGATCAGCGTCGGCTTTATAGAAGTCGTTCAATGTGATTTTAAATATTTTGGGTTCGATTCCCAAACATAAAAAGAATGCACACTATTGTTGAACACGAAACTATTTTGTTAATTGTTGTTATTATAGCAGGAATTAATACTTCGCCGATAATGTGCATCTGGAGCTGAGTTTAGTGATCATTGTTTTAAAATGTTTTGTTTTAAAATTGTTGCCCAAACTAGAAAAGCAATGCAATAAGCCGACATCTGGCACATTTTGTTTCCAAATGCCAGCGTGTGAAAAAAAGGGATAAGACAAAAAAGGGAAACACATTTTAGATGTTTATTAGTTAAAAGAAAGAAAGCTAGAAAGGAACTATTGTTCTTTTGTATTATTGATGTGCTTTGTCCAAACGCGCCAACGCACACGTGAAAAGAACAGCATCGGCTACTTTGTTAAGATATGGTTGCGCATGTGGCGCATTGTTTTAAGGCACTGAATGGCTTTAGTAAGTCATTTACGCCGTTTTAGGGTGGGTTCAATTCCCACCGTGAAGGGAACCATAGTTCTTTTGTATTATTGATGTGCTTTGTCCAAGGGCCAAGATCGGCTACTTTGTTAAGATATGACTGCACATGTGCCGCATTGTTTTGAAAAACTGAATGGCTTTTGTAAGTAATTTCCGCCGTCATGGGTTCGACTCCCGCTGTGCGTCATATGAAATAGATATTCTACACGTGTTAATTCTAAGCATCAGTATTATACCTAACTGTTACAGTTTAGGCTATCTCAGATTTTGGTTTAGCTGAGTATTTACAATACTTATTCATCTGCGTTACAATCTGATTGCCAGTGGTAATGATGTATGTATTTATTATGCTTGGTATTTTGTACACATACCTTTTAAGAGCACTCAATGTACCAGAGTTTGAGCCCCAGGTTTGCTTAGAGCTTGACACTGAGTTCATATTTCTCATGAGATTCGAGAGGTTTGTAAGCAGTATGCTAACAACGTCTTGATACATACTAGACTCATAGACATAGTTTAGCCCTATCGTGTAATATTCGTAAACAGCTAACTTGATTCTGGAGTTTAAATAAAATAATATTTTGTTGCTAGACTCATGCAAAAATACTTATTACCCATCCGTACTGAAAAATAATAATTGGTGATCCGCATCACATCTCTAATCATCCGTTAGTTTGTATCCGGGCGTAGTACTCAAATAGAAGTCGTATATTATATGACTTATCTTGGAAGTTTGATACTCGTGCCATTTTATTTAAAATTCCAGGATCCTACGTCATCTACCGCACGTGGGGTACCGACCGTGGAGCAGTGATTACAAAGGAGCAGCTTTCCAGTAAAGTACAAGATAGCTGCAGTATGCGTCGAAGGACATATCTCACATCGGATCATCTTACACAGAGCTAAGTTCCATTATCTTCACTAACTATAAACGCGAACATCGAGTACCTTCAAGCATGTGGACTCCCTCTGATCCGAACTCTCAGATATACAATATTAAACGAAGGTTTAAGTTACATAAACCCTTATGTGTGTCGTTCGTTATATAGAACTTTTCTTTGTGGCATTATATATTTGTCAACTGCATCCAACTGCACGAGTAAAAATCGTAATTGTTATTTACGTTAGCTAAAATCAGAGCCTTAATAGTGAAGCAGATATCGTGTCGATACGCTTGATGATCCGAATGAATAACCGATTGGAGCGGACATCTCGCCAGACGTTGTGGGTACGACCCCCGCGCGTACAATTTCTAGCTAAATGGGAGTAATTCATAGTGTGGGACCCAGTTAAGAATTGTTCCGATGTAGGGACTGTCGAAAAACGACTGCTGCACTAAGTATAATGTCGTATGCAGCTATTTAGCTCATTATATAAAACTATAGGGACTACTTGTCTGCCTATCCTGACAAAACTAGTGTCTTATACGAGTGTGTGCGAACTATTTCAGCCACTGCGACCTGCCGCTATATACACCTACTACTGAAACCGATTTCGTCGAACGAGAATGGCGAATCAGGTACCTTGATCATACCACGCTGCCCGTTTATCAAGAAGACATCTGGTATGTACACTTCCATTCTAAGCATGGATAGGATGTCTTATAGATTATACTACTATTTTGAGAATTTATTGCTAAAACGCCATCTGGCTTATTGGAATACATAGGTTACGGGCCACTGGTGATCTCGGTTATGTGCGCTAGTTCCAATAAGAAGTTTAGGTCTGAGGAGAAGTTTAGTAGTATACAGATGGATAAGAGTTTTGATAATTTCTCATAGGCATAGTAAAACGTTCATATTTGATTAGGCACAGTTGAGGCAACAATTGCTATAGGATACTTATAAGCAACAATGTTGTCATAATATGGAGATGGCTGAAGTATAGTTAGTTAGTTATTGTATCGTACGGAGCAACCTTAGCAAAGGTATGGTAGGGTTATTATTGTCAATCAACTATGAGTTAGGATAAGTGGTATTGAAGCAGTGGTTATTTATTGGAAGTTGTATGTTACTTGCCGATAGTTGATGGTGGAAGACCAGATGCAGTTTTAACTGGCGTACTCGAATACATATGCTATTGAATTTGTAGTGAAAGCTCATACGCTTTGACTTAGTCTACGCGTCTGATTTTCAGAGGGGGGAATGTAATGGTGTTACTGGCTACACCAAATTAAATAATAATATATAGTCCTTAGGTCGCATACTTGTTTTCACATGTGGTTGTCTTACCGCTACGATGGCGCCAACGTTCTGCAATTAGTAAACTCATAAATTCTAAGAGGTTGACAAATTTATAAGAGTTATGTGACAGGCATATAAGTAAAGAAATAGCCATGAAATGCGAGAAAATATTGGCACTGTAGTGTTCACATGCGGTGTAGTTGAGTATCATAAAAAAAGGGATCAACGATAAGAAACGGACCTTGTCAGGTAGTAAAGGATTCGAGAGGCGTTGCGTTGGTTGTGTTTGACTGGACGGTCGGGTCTTAGAAGGCGGAGCTAGTCGGGTCCCACGACAGCGTGACGTGGTAGTGGTGGTGTTGGATGGGACAGTCAGCCTTAGGACGCGGAAGAGGGCAGATCTCGGGAACGGACTCGCGTAGTAGTTCAGGCAGTGGGTTTGGAGGCGCGAGAGAGATCGGACCTGGCCTAGCGCGAAAGAGGTTCGGTGTTGGTCGATAATTAGTGCTTAGTGATATCGAAGAACAAGGCGAGCGGCTTCAAGAGAAGGTCATCAACACAGGACAAGGGGTAAGTTTGGCAGCGACGCAGCTAAAAGTCCGGTGAGTGTCTGTTATTCACTTTACTGTAATTTATCGCATGAACTGTATAACATTAATAACTCTGTTGTGTATCTATGTCTATATTACACCACATACATATATATATACCAGGCTGACTAAAATATAAAGTTCTCTATGAGGTATTGTACATAGTTATATTTTTAATAACCGCGTGTACCATTAGTAGTGGTTCGTACCTTGTTGATGATGGATGTGAAGACGAGCAATGCATGATGGGAGTCTCCGTATTCGCGATCAGGTGGTAGAATGCAGGACTTTCACAATCGCTGTCTATACCTGCGTATAGGCCAGTACATAGCAGCTGACAAGGTTTTAAAGAGCGAAAGAAGAGCCACCTGTCGGTCACGCGGTAGACGTAAGTCCTGGCGGCTAATCTAGTGGCGATTGTAACGAGAGCTTCCCTGCAAACTATGCGCGATGGCTTAATACGTTTTAATTGACTATGTTTGTATGGGCTTCAATGTTGTGACTTGCGGCAAGGAGGCGTTTTGTGACATCAGTTCTGAGACTGTTACTGTACGCTCAATACTATACACTGGACATCGCTGAAATACTCGGCGCCGATAATACTATATGACTAATATACCTGGATCATGTTCTCCGTCTCCCTGGAGCTGCCGTCTCTGAGATACGCTGCCTTGTACTCAAGTACCAATATGTGAAGCATGAATATATGGAGAGTGATTTTGTGATGACAAACCAATACTAATGTATCGCTGTCTTTAGTATTTTGATGTCCACCTTTTATTCAATTATAAGCGTTTACGTTTGGTAAATGCTGTCAGTAGAGGAATATAGAGGAAGAGACGAATTCCATAGTTCCTGCGCGGGCGAAGGGGTGCGGGAACCCTGGCTACAAAATTACTTGGCGGGGCTGGCATTTTAAACCCAGTTAGTAAGAAAACTAAAATTTTAATCAGCCTGGGGTCCATAGGATTCTGTTACAATATCCAATTAATAAATAAACTCTTAAAATGTTGTAATATGATTAAGTTAAGCATATTTATCAAATATTAGTAATTAAATTGTATTATTTACAATTGTGATAAATACGTAGCGACATCTAGTTCTATTGTCACACATTTGTTTTACCGTAAAGTTTGATATGTAATTATCTAGTAAACACTAAACTGATTTAATTAATGATTATACATTTTAAAATAAGCATAATAAATCCTTACTTATATTGTAATAAAAAGAAATCAAATGATTATGTAGTTCGATTCCTTTTTAAGTGTTATTTGACTACCCTTCACTTGTTTGCGGTGAGCCACCATTATAAATAACTGTTCGCCTCGGCGGGACGCCCATCTTTCTACTAACTATTGAAGCAAACGCAGCTCCGCAAACCTAGTGAAGGTGTACAGGCTCGCAGTCTGTGGTGCAGCCCGAGTGATCTCTGTTACGAGCAGATTGGTGCAGTAATAAAAGTTAAGTAATGTATTATTTACATAACGAATATTCTTAATAGGCATATTTCTGTATAACAGTAAAACATAACATTGTATTGGCGTTATTGGTGAGTGTTATGTGAAATAAATAATTTTAAATGGTTTATAACCTCTTTTACTTTATTCACCTACTAGTATCAGTTATTGCTAGTTCAGAATCAAACAGAATAGTTTCTCATACCCACTACTTTATCATATTCATATTTGGAATGATAGTAGCTGGTCCTATTGCTTTAATTTACTTTGATAACTGAATATTGCCGATTCCAAACCGAAACCTATGCTTTTGCTCTGCTTTGCAGTAAAGTGTTAGTAACTAGTGAACCTAAACCTTTCTATTAGCTATCATTAATTGGTACTGAAGAAAGTTACTTTTGACTTTACAATATGCTAGAATAAAATCAGATTTGCTATTACACTACTAGAAATAGATTTTATAGCTCGATGTCTGACGTCTGTAGTTATTATCATGAAAATAATCTAACAACTGCGTGTCATTACACGCAGTCCTACTTGCGAAGATTGAAAATAAATCGAATGCAGTTATTGAGAAGACGGTCGAGTTTTGTTAAGAAGATCTGCATTCAGGTCATAAAAGCATACATCACCATAGTCGATCAAGGGAAATACCAAAGTTTGCACAAGCATTGTCTTAGTTTAGGGCGGTAAGAAGTGCCTTAGGCGATTGATAGCACGTAGAGTACCGGTAATCTTTTTGCTAGTTTGAGTGATGTGGTTTTGCCAGCTTAGCGTAGAGTCCATATGTAGGCCAAGATTTTTGACAACTTGGCTCATGTCTATGACGTTACCATCATAAACTAGTGGTGGCACAGTTGAGATGTCTTATATTTTAATTACCCATTGTTTTTCATTTCATTTAAAAAGACAACTCCCGCATTAGGACTAAATCCTGTGTCACGGGTACTTTACAAACATACATCTTACGAGGACAATTAACACCCAGACTCGAAACAATAATTTATGTATCACACGAAGTGTTGTCTCGTGTGGGAATCGAACCCAAAACACTCGGCGCAGTGTCAAGCGAAAAGGCGGCCGCTTAGACCACCAAGCCTACCGTGCAGTCAGAAAATTGGCTACCAATGAAAATTGCTTGGCATTTGCTAGGGTTTACATATAAAACCAAACTTGTTTGACCAGCTCTGAATGGCGCTTAGATCTCGGTTAACTTCACGAATTGCGGAGGAGACGTCTTCAACGGACGCCTGAAAGTATATCTGCAAGTCATCGGCACACAGATGATAAGCGCATTGAAGATCTTGAGTTAGGAGATAAATAAAGATAGAAAATAATAAAGGAGAAAGAACACCGCCTTGAGGAACACCAGAGTTATTGTCACGCCACTTCGATGATGACTCGTCGAGGCGGGCAGACTGCTGGCGTCCTCGAAGATAACTTGAGAACCAATCCAGAGTTTCAGATGAGATCTTAAGATGGGTAAGGATGATACTTTCTATAGTTTATTTCAGACGTCCTTTATAAGTAAAATACATTTTCTCTATGAATAAAATTATCATAATTATCTTTTCCCTACAGAAACGAAAACTCTTCAATCAGATTAAAACTTACCATACATCGGCTACTATTACTAAACTTTACAATAAACCGAAATTCAATTTCAAAACCGAGTGTCTGCCGATAATAGATCGAATTTGGTTCAAACATCTTATTCATCAAAGTCCATTGCATTTTAAATTCAGTCGCTGTACGTTCGACTCGCCAAATATTAAGTGGCACTAGCCAAGTTGGACTGGCTGCCAAGCAACTTGGCAAGGCCAAGAGCTTGGCCAAGTGTTTGTAATGGTATTAGCGATGCAACTTGGCCCGGAGCTTCTTGCGACCGACAAGAGGAATTCGATTTTAGACTCGAAGTATCGCTAAAGGTTTTTGTGTAAGCTGTTTTCGGTAAGTGCACTGTGCAGGCTTAGCGTAGAGAGCACATTTGGAGCAAATACTAAACATATTTTACTTGCCTTGTTCTTTTTTACTCACGATGCAAACAAAGGGGTGTTATGAAGATGAGTTTGAGTATTTGTATGTCTATCTATGTATGTTTTTAACGATCGGACCGAATATGATTCGTCTTTTTATTTGAAAGCTGACATGATCGATATGGTTCTTAGCTAAAAATCACGGCAATTAAGTATAGTTAAATTAATTGATTTCATCCGTGTGGTGACGGATTAAGAATACGGAATGTCACTACCCCATATCATCCCATGGGTGTCATAAGAGCCGACAGAGGGAGCATATTATGCAGAGAACAGCACTGTAAGAGAAGGAAAACATGATACAAACCCTATACCAACCCATTTGGCCAGCGTGTAGTAGGTCAATTCCTCCTTTCAAAGGAGAGGCCTAGTCCAACAGTGGACTGTTAAAGGCTGATGATGATGATGAAATAAATTTAAATTCAGATGCTTACATAATATGTAATTGAATATATAAATTTTTGAAAACTTCAATTCTGTTATAACAAGTTGTTTTAGTAATGTTATGTGACAACTAATGGTATTTAAATATGTTCGAATATAATTATTATTAGTAAGTGAAAGTGTGTTTTATCTGTTTGTCTTTCGCTAAAATTTCTGAAGGGTAGTTACTGAAACTTTCCAATATTATAATTCATAAATCTGAAGAATACATAGGCTACATTCTATAACGCGGGCGGAATCCAGTAAATAAATAAATTTACATACATTATACAGAATAGGATTGAAAACAACAGGTATTTTGTGTCCCGTGCTATTTATAAAAGCAAACAGATTTGTTCGGCTCAGCCTCTAACAAAGTGTGTTAAGGAAGTTTACCTGTTTGAAGCAGAGAGCCTATTGACGTAACGGTATCTGTCTAAATATCTCGGAAGCGGAGGTTTGGTGCTGTTCTATTGTATATATTGATATATCTGTAGCTAATCGGGTGAGCAAGTTTTGGTCGAATAGGTAGGTGGTAGATTTTGTATTTGAAATATTTATATGTTATAAGATGTCCCGGGCAGTAAGTAATAATGTATTCATTTATTTGTGCATTGCAATTGTTGGCCCATTTCATGTGAATGATTAGGTTTTATTAAATTGACCAAGTCCTGTGTGACCAAGACCACATATTCAATCCTTAGGTCACCTTTGGTGGTTTGACCGTAATTACCGATGTAAACATGGTAATTTTTACTTTCATATATATTTATGTACTACTAGTACAAACTATTAATAAAAAAGTTATTACTTAAAGTAAAATAGAACACTTATGAGTTATCTAAGTAGTTTACAATATATGAACGTATTTCCAAATCGTATGTTATGCTGACCAGTAATTTCAATGTCATTTATCTTTTCATGAAAAGTAATAATAATAAGTAATAGAAATAATACGTGTCAGCATTATATACCGCATCGCGCAAATAGATAAAAAATATTCCCAATATCAAATCTAAATACAATACAGATATCCCAAAAAAAACCACTAATAGTTGATCTGTCTGCATTGATCGTTAGAACCTCTGTGAATAGAGGTTGTATCGAGTTGCATCCGACACAACCACCATTCATAACGCTCCCCTGCGAATATTCGGCTCACACCGCTCTGCATATTTTTTCTCTAATATCGCAATATTTTCGGTGTGTCTGAATGTGGATTAAACTGCACTGGATTGAGTTACTTTTTTCGTTACTTGAAATTGAACCGATCCCATCAAGTGATCATATCTAATCTGACTGAACGTTGGCCGATTGTATAATCACAGTTTGTCGGAATATTGCTTGTTAATTGCCATGTGTTTGATACGCCCGATATGTACCGGACAAAGAGATTTCTGTTTTGAATATTGCAGATATCTTTTACACATACGTATAAATTTTGATCACATTCTTCTATTTGTCTTTAAGACCACTTCACAACTGTGAATAAAGTTTGTATTCCGGGCACTCTACAAACATTAATGTAGCTGACAAAACGAACACATACATTAAATATGTTGTGGATAACACAAATTGTAGTCCCGTAGTCGAATCGAACCCATCACTTGGCGTAATTGTAAATGACGAGGTACCACTAGGCCATACGTCCTAAGAACTTTCCGATCACCAAAAACCTATTAAAAGTTATATAACATTATCAAAATTATTATAATATTATTTTGTCGGGTCAGTTTGAATATACCTACAATAGCTTACAATAACCGGAAATATATAATTATTCAATATATACTTCTAGCCCCATGAAAATGGTAGCAACTTTACACAATACGAACTCTTAAACTTTGATCTTTAAACGTCTTGTAACTTTCTCCTTAAAATATTGTAAAACATGTTTGATAATCTCGACCGTCTTGTCAAACTTGGTGAAGCGGGGGTTAAAATAAATATATCTGGAGTAAAGCCTTTCTTATAGGCTTCGCTGCGACGTAGAGACGACAATGAACCTCAAACTTGTTTTATATTTCGACTCGGATAACATTCGTGAACAGAAACAACTTCACAATTTCGAGCATTAAGTAAATTGCTTTGTTTATGAAACAAATTAGTGGTATATGCAACTTTTTGAATAAATATTGCCACCAATGTATCACTTTTTTCGAAATAACCAGAATACATTTATTTATTTCAAAACTTCTCGCACATAATGAAATAATGTGGTGGGGTCTTCATGTAAAAAGCATTCTCTGCCAGTGAAATTTTTGGATGAAGCAAAGACAAATGAATATGGATGCATAAAATGACACCAACCAAAACAACACATAATTATTGACACAAATAAAAAAAATACGATTCAATAAGGGTATAAAAAGAGTAAATTAGTTACAGCAAATTCTAAATAGCATGTAGAGATCGGCATAAGAAACTCTATGTTCATCTACGCCTTTGTCTAAAGGTTGCGTAAGGAAGGATACTACATTTGTAAGTCGTTTGTCTAGCGATTGTCAGTCCCTTATCTAAGGGACCTAAGTAGTTAAGTGCCCGAGCGTAAAGGCGCTGACATGATTTTGAAGTTATATGCTACGCGAAGTAAAGTGTTTAATGTGGGTGGTATTCTCTCGTTTTCCATAAATTCATTTGCACTTATATTGTTTGCCATAATCATCCCCGATCATAATATTTACTTGCACTATTATCATTTATACTAATAACTTTTGCCTTAACAACTCAACAGTGATAACTTTTATTAGCCATAAAATGACTTTCTATAACAACATATATCATAATAATTAGTTTCAATAAGTAACACATCTCATAATCGACTCTTGACATAATCAAAATCTTAATATATAAAATCCTTGCATTACTGACTGACTGACAGACACGCTACAGCTGTAACTATTGGGCGCAGGAAGCTGAATAGCTATGGCAGATTTTTAGTTCAGTGCACTAAAAGTGTCTTTAAAACTCATTACCACCAAAATTCATGAAATATTTTTATACGATTTTCTATATTTTAGTCGAATTTCGATAAGGCGCTTTGGCACTCTCCTATATACAAAGGTACTCTGTGGGCGCTTGTTTGTTTGTGTTCTGAGTGTTTTCGCTGCTTTTCAGACTTTACTCTCTATGTACAGAGGAGCTGAAGATATTTTGTGGTCACAAATCCGAGTAGTGCCCATTATTGGTTTTTTGGCTTCTGGCAACACTGGCGGTATAACGTAAAACTGTATTTCTCCCAAGAATTCATTAGTTTTAAATCTATTTAATTCATAATAATGTGCCTAATTTGGTACTCCTTGCGTAATAAGCTGTGATAATTATAATAGTCGTATAATAACAGTGATAAGTGTTGTTCATCAAGTTCTAAAAGTTTTGCAAATTCAAGTAAGTCAACTGACAAACTAACGTACAATTTTATAAAGAATTTGCATTATTTCTACAATAATAGCTAAATTTGAGTCAATTTGAGGTGAGTTTACTTCTTATTTGACTTTCGTACACCTTACACAAGCAATATACCAAATTAGCATATCACAATTTACTCAAACAGCTTTGTTGGTGTCTTACACAAACCTCAGTGACCTTTCTTGCTTTGTTTATTTACTTTTAACAAGATGATGACCAGAAGGGCACGCCAAGACGATGAGAAATTACAGGTGGCCCTTACTGAACTAAAGAAATATAAGGATTTGTGTCAGTCACTACAAAGTGAACATGAGGACAATGAGAAGGAAATGCTACAGATTTTAGGGAAAACTCTCAGCTTAGGAGTGAGATGGCAGAAATGCACACTAATTTAGTCACTTCTTTAGACGAAAGGGATAGACTACAAAACATTTTT
Organism: Euclidia mi; assembly: GCA_944739405.2. Taxonomy (NCBI): domain Eukaryota; kingdom Metazoa; phylum Arthropoda; class Insecta; order Lepidoptera; family Erebidae; genus Euclidia; species Euclidia mi. The sequence continues at coordinate 4,877,600 of OX123201.2, forward strand.
ATGCAATTTGACAGGTGCAGTGATGAATTTGAGAAAGCTCTCAAACGCATCACTGAATTGGAGGGTCTCCTAAGTGAGGCCAATAATCAAATAAACATATTACAAAGTGCAAACCAGACTATGAAATCAGTTACAACACAATCGCTATTTGATGAGCTGGTTGGTAGCTCTCCATGCATGGTTTCTGCCATCTCCGATGATAGCAGTAGAAACATAGTGGCTATTGATTTAACAGAGTCTAATTCATCTATTCAGTCATTTAGAAAGATGAAAGCCTGTAATAAATTGTAGAAGTATGTTAAAATTAATAAATTTATCAGGAAAAATGAAAAATTGTTAAGAATGTACAAGAAATCAAATATTAATGTAGATTATTGCAAAAAATATGTTAATTTAAAGGAACAGATGTCAGTATGTTTAGCTAAATTAGATTCTAATCTATTAAAGTATGATGCTGATATTCATTGTTTGCAAACGGAGATTGACAGTTTACAAGAATCATTGTTGAACATGACAAAGAAATATAATTTATCGCAAAAACAAATAAATGAGCATATCTTGGCAATGGATGACTTAGTGGACTTGTGTAAGTATAATGAGCAGAGGCTCCAATCTCTTACCAATAATAATCATGGCAATGAACATAGCCAGATGCCACGGAGTCATTCACAGCCAACTACATTGAATTATTGCCCTGATTTGTTATCACCGTCTGATGCAGCGGGTAACAGCACCATTGATTCTAATTTTGGCACTTCCTTCTCACCCAACATTACAAACACTGACAAACTATTAATGTTTGGTGATGAGATAGGGAAAAACATGAGCCAATTGTTGCGGCAAAGGACAGGTTTGGCTTTTACTAACATATGTATGCCTGGAGCAAGTTATACTCAAATAATGCAATCTATTTTGTCTAAATCATACTGTCCTGAAACAACAATTATTATATTTATTGGGCGAAGAGGAAATGCAAATATAAATGTAATACAGAGATATTTTGACCAATTACTCAATTTAAAAGTTAGAAAAATTCTGTTACTTGCTTTTCCTTACAGTAACCTGTTGCCACAAGCTGAAAATGATTATAGATTTAAGATTAATTCAAAATTGCATACTATGACATTTTATAATAATCTGATTGACATTATTGACTCTAATGCTTTAATTAGAAATTTTTATTTGACATATGATAATTATTATATATCACAATTTTATAAAAGACAAATAGCATCATCGCTAGCTTATTATATTAATAACTCAGCCAAGGTTTTGGCTAACCACACTGCTTTTATTGAGCAGTCAAATTTGACATGCAATATAAGCTTGGAATCCGTTCCAAATTCTTTAAATTGACTTCTGAGACAAAAGAGTCAATCTCTGGCAATATATTTAATAAGACACCAAATTCTGTATCTAGTTTAAGTGACAAAAATATAGTTCCATCAACCACACATACAAAAAATAATTTTAAAAATTGTATCAACCTGGTGCATCAAAATATACAAGGGTTAATGGGCAAGGAGTTAGAATTGGAATTGTTTATGAACTGTAACAATATTGATATTTTATGCATTACAGAACATTGGCTAAGAAGCCACCAGTTCATATTCAATTTTAATAACCACCAGGTTGTAAGCTCGTTCAGTAGAGAAAATTTTATCCATGGTGGCTCGTTAATCATAGCAAGTAAATTTCTAAAATTTAAAGAAAGGACTGACATTGTGAGCCTCTCTGTTGAGCGAGTAGTAGAGATTACATGTGTTGAGTTTGAGCAGTTCATTTTTATGAGTGTATACAAACCTCCATGTGCACCATTTGAAAGTTTTTTAGTTATTATGGAGGATGCTCTAAGCAAACTTTGTAATTGCCGTAAAACGGTTGCTATTTGTGGAGACTTTAACATTAACATATTAGAAAAATGCTCTTCAACTATCAATTTTTTAAATTTATTTAAGTCATACAATTTATGTCATAATTTCTATGAACCAACTAGAGTGACTGCCACAAGTGGTACTTGTATTGATAATATATTTACTAGTATAAAACCAATACACAAATCTTTGATTAATATGCTTCAGTCAGATCACAGTGGGCAGTTAATCTATTGTCCAAGAGAATGTCCGAGAGACCAGAGAGAAATTGTTAAATATAAACCAATAAATGAGAATCGACTTAAAACTTTTAAAAACAATTTATCTCGAAAAATGCGTTGGTTGCGTCATCATGACCATCCGGATCAGTTATATAATTCTTTATTTAAATTAATTAATGACGAATTTCAGACCGTATTTTCATCCAAAAAATTAAATGTAACTGACCGTCTGATGTTTAGTGATTGGGCAACTGAAGGTATTCATAAACGCCGGATTAGGTTATATGAACTGTATAATGAAAAGTCTTATAATAATAGTCAGACCTTTATTAATTACGTAAGAAAATATTCCAAAATATTTAGACAAGCTTGTAACACGGCAAAATCTATTTATCTGAGAAACAAAATAAAATTATCAGAAAACACTATAAAGGCTACCTGGAATGTCATCAACAATGAAACTGGCAGAGCCAAAGCACGCAGCTGCGACTACCTTTTAAAAATCAATAATGTGAGTATTTCAGAGGATCTGGAAGTTGCGACAGAATTTGAGAATTTCTTTGCTAATATACCTATAGTGACAACAAAGTCGCTCAACTCATCTTCCATGTCTGCTGAAATGCTTCTTAGGGACTGCGTGCCAGAATGTGATGCAGCCTTTGAATTCACTGTTGTTACTCCTGACGATATTCTTAAACAATTTAAAACTTTAAATATGAAAAAGACAATGGATTTGTGGGGACTGTCAGTGAAGACTACTTCATCTATTATAAGCATAATTGCTCCACATCTTGCAGCGGTATTCAATGGTTGCGTTGCTTCTGGAATATTTCCTGACTTAATGAAATATAGTAAAGTTATACCTTTATTTAAATCTGGTGACACAACCGACCCTTCTTATTTTCGACCTATTTCTGTATTGCCGACACTTAGTAAAATTTTTGAAAAATTAATTCTAAGTCAGTTGCTTAGTTATTTTAATAGACATAATCTACTCCACGAGAAACAGTTCGGATTTACAAGGGGTCGTTCGACTACTGACGCAGGAGTTGAGCTACTCAAAAGTATATTTGCAGCTTGGGAGAAGTCGCAAGATGCATTAGGTATTTTTTGCGACTTGTCAAAAGCGTTTGATTGTGCACATCATGACACTCTGGTCAAAAAATTGTATCATTACGGCGTTAGGAACAAAGCTCTCGATCTCCTGGTTTCTTACTTGGGCAAAAGAATCCAGAAGGTCCAGATCAATGACAAGACATCTCCAGGTTCTGCCTTGAAAATGGGAGTCCCGCAGGGGTCAATCCTCAGACCATTTCTTTTTTTGATTCATGTTAACGATCTACCTTATTATGTAAAAAAGAATCATGAGATTGTGTTGTTCGCGGATGATACCTCCTTAATTTTTAATATTAGACGACAACAGATAAATTTTGACGAAGTAAACAATGCACTCTCTAAAGTTGTTAATTGGTTTAATGTAAATAATTTATTACTTAATGATAAGAAAACCAAACTATTAAAATTCTCAATGCCCAATGTTAAACAGATGGAAACCAATGTACAACTTAAGGAATCCAGAATTGAGCCCGTCGGGACAACTATGTTTCTAGGTATTATGCTTGATACCAAACTCCAATGGGGCCCGCATATAGAAAGACTTTCGGGCAAACTTAGTTCTGCAGCTTATGCTGCAGATTTATGTAAACATGCTAACATAAAATGAATAAATATTAAGTACTGTTATATATTGTCTAAGAGGTTTGCTAAACTTAATATTTCTGCACAATCTGTTATTTATCTAACTAACTATCCAACTTTCACATAACTATATAAATATCAGATATGTTTCTCTTGGTGATTTCCATATAAAAGATCTTAAATTAACTCACTACAAAGTTTAAGAATGTAATGATTAATGCTCATCACTAATGATCTAATCACTAAAATAACTTAACACTTTGTTACAAATAATATAAAATCTTTAACTACCGATTACAGCTAAATCATGTACCCAAATATCTTGTTACATATAGAATGACTAGTTATGACTAATCGTAATCAAACATTTTTTTCCTCATGGCTCAGTGGTTAAAAAGCTGTTGTCTGATCGGTCAGTTAGTTCGATTCTCGCCTGTTTTTTTTAGCTACTGTTGTGTATACTATGTCATCGATTGTCTACTTCGGTGATATATTAGTCACTACAACCTATCTCGAATTGTGTATTTGCCGCTAATGGCTATTGTATCATGTTTATGATTATATGTTGTCCTTGAGTCGTGGCAATGGAATGCGGCCCAGCTGCGCAGTTATGACTCACTTGTTTACGTCAGCCCATCACTCGGCTCAAAACATTGTATTATACTTTATACTTAATTATAATTAACACTTTTTTTTGCTTTTACAATTCGCATCGAGCGCGTTAATGAGCAATTTGTTTGTGATACTGCCAACTGATCGTAATATTGTTAGTATCGTAATATAGTAAGATCGTTATATTGGTTTACGACTTATACACTTTCAATTAATTTCACTTATCGAATACGGGTTGTCAGGTGGTGCCTACCAACATAGACTGGGAGGCTATTTGCTATAAAACTCACGTATAATACCTCTTCGCGCGTCGTGTATTATAATGAATACGACTCGCATCGGGAATGAATGCTGGCTTGTTCATACGTATGATTGTGTGTGGGCCTTTTGAATGTGATGTATGTCAGGTAATAGGAACGTTCAATGCGTGGTGACGTATGAATGGTCGAGGGTTATTCTTGTTTTTTTTCTCTTTCAGGGTTAGTAGTTGCCTTGTATTTAACCTACTGACACCACCACCACTCATCTGTATCAGGGCCCCGGAATGCAGTCGCCACCTACCAGCCACAGAATTTTCCCTCCGGGAAAATTCTGGCCTAATGGGGGGAGTGTGTGACGTCGTGATGACACCGCCTCCCGGCCGCCTGCATCTTCGCCCCCCACCGCACCTCGAGGTGCTATAAATACTCAAGCGCTGGCTGCGCTCGTCCCTTACTTCTGGCGAACCGGCAGACGAGCTAAGTGACCACCTTTCCTGGACGAACCGGCAGCAGGACCCTCAACAAAACCTTTACCATCGCCGAATCACGCGACCCTGTTTAAATCTTTGCGAATAACATGTTTTTTAGTAATTTTTGCTAGTGAAACGCTTGCTAAATGATGTTTTAGATTAACTTGAGAAATAAATCTATTTTTATTGTAACATTTAACCACGTTTCTCATTTAAACACACCCTAAGTAGGGATAACCTTACAAGGGAAGAAGGAATTACTAACTAGAAGGGTTCACTCCTAGTTATTATTTTCCTGAGATCTTATGATAACTCTAAAATATGTACGTTCAATAACGTTTGGCAACAATAGTATATGGATGTCCATGTACATATATTCTCAAAGAAAGCCTTCGAGGCATACCTCGAAGGCTTTGCTATAAAACGTTGTGCTCCAACATTCTGAATTGTGAGTCAGTATTTTTTTTTACAAATTCAACTCATTTACATTACCTTTTAAATCGAGACTACTAAAAAACAAGAATTTAAAGCTTCAAAGTCGTTTTTCAATTACTATCAAGTAGCATCACATAAAAGTGCTAAGTATAGTAAACGAGCAGTTTTCAATTTTCTTAAAAGCTAACGGCGAGAGTTTTAATATCATGAGCGTGCTACCCACAGCTCATTAAAGACGCCGAGAGTTACATCTACTGCACTCAACGAATTAATAACTATCTTACGTTTTATAAGGAATGTATGTATGTAGCTTATTGGAGATACCAACAGACTGTCATGCAGAGGTTATCGGGTTCGAATCCACGGCGGGCACCACTGACTTTCCAGAGTTACGTGCGTATTGAACAATTAATTATATTATCGCTTGCTCTATTCCTCGGATAGCACGTTAAGCCATCCATCCCGGATGTCGATGTATAGAGAGTCAGTACCTCTGAATAAACTGATACTAGTCTTAACCATAGAAAATCGATGTGCCTTTGGGTTGCGGAGATCAGACAGGTAGTCACTCTGTGCAAAATCTAATCTTATACTTATATATAAAGCTGAAGAGTTTGTTTCTTTGTTTGTTTGTTTGAACGCGCTAATCTCAGGAACTACTGGTCCGATTTACCGAGGAAGGCTATAGGCTATATAACATCTCGCTATGAGCGACGGCAGCAGGACAGTAGCCTTAAATAACGAGGGTGTAACCGTGGGCACCCTCTAGTACTTATATATAAAGCTGAAGAGTGAGCCACGGGAGCGAAGAGCAGCAGCCTTAAATAACGCAGGTGTAACCGCGGGCATCATCTTGTTACTAATATTCCGGCAAATTACATAACATAACTTCACACCTTTATCCCCAAAGGAGTAGACAGAGGTGCATTATCACCCACACTTCGCCAGTTATGTTTCGGTCCCAATGTAAGAGGGAGCGAGCCTATTGCCATCTACCGGGCACATTGTTTTTAACTGGTAAGCGATGAAGTGTATTGAGTAACTTTTCCTGTAAGCAAATATTTAAAACAATTTTCATATTTTCACTTTGAACAGGAAAATATGATCATGAAATATTTTACAAATAGATTGCCGTCAAGTAAAATCGGATTCAATTTGATTATATAATAAGTAATTTTCGTCACATTTTATAGCGGATAAAGTTACAATGAAAGATATTAAATTATACAAAAATAAATTGCTTTTTCCTGGTAATGTCAAGTAGTATCAAGACGAATTGAGTACTTACTTACATGATAATGTTTGAATATTTACATGAAGTACCTAGCCTGTCAATTGCATGTTATTGGTAAGCACATTGAGCACCAAAATCACCAAAGTACCTCCGTATTATGCCATGGGTTTGATCACTACATGCTTAGACACTTTGTCTGATAAATTTATTGGGTAGTTTCCTTTTTTGCTGTTTTAAAGTTGTATAAATTTGCGCGCCATGCAGATGTTATTGGTTCCTAGTCCTAGATAGTAGTCTTTTTGAAACGCTACAGGCCCAGATTTACCTTAAACTGGTTCTCTATTCTCCAGATAAATTCAAAACAGAAACAACAAGTTTTATGAGTTACCTATCTGACAAATTAATTGAACAGGAATTTATCAGACAGCGCAGCGCAGAAACTGACAATAGGTAAATATTACAATGATCCACGTCCAAATCGCAAACATTGTTAAGTAAGTGGTAGTAACGAAGTATGCATTATACTTCACCGTAAAAACGTTATGAGGTCTTATATCAATGAATCTCCTTTATAAAACCATTTATTTGGAAATGAATAGCATAGATAAAATTTGAGTGATTTCTTCTTTAATAGGTAAAATTTAGTTTCAAATGTACAAGTTGCGTTAAAATCTTCATTCATAAAATGTAAACTTTACTTTTTGATTTCTTTGGCTGTAATGTCAACGCGTATATAAAATCGAATTTGCATTAGAGGAAGTTAAACTTTCGTGGATTCTTCCATTTGCATTATTGACCATCATTCTATCAAAAATGTTAGGATAACCACTGTAAATAAAACAAGATTTGTGAATGAATTCTCTAAAAGAAGTTCTGAAAATCAGAGAACATGTTGAATTAAATCATAGCAGTACACGATTGCTCTATATTAAATTTTAAATACTAGCATACAGCTACATTCAGAAATCCAGTGCAGTACCAAAGACTTACTAATCCAAACGTTCGATAAAGTTCGATATGGAGTATGGTAGTTAACTACTAACAATACAGAAGTTAGGCGGCATTATGTGCAGCGATTCGATTGAAGTTCTCACGATAACACGAGTTGGATCGCTCAGCCAATAACCGATGTACGGTTCGTCTTTGCTTCTAGTTAAGGTAAATGGCGGGAGATGTAGAGGGAGGCAAAGTTTTGTAGCTAAGGTTCTATTCGCTCGAGGCAAAGTGTTTGTGGTCACCTTTACAAGTGTATAATCACACCTTTACAAGTTACTGCCATTGTTATTGCTATATTGCAACAATACTGATTAATTTCTATTTATTTCGATCGTGATGAAGCGGTGTAGCAACTTTGTGTCAGAATTTATACGGATTATACCTAAAATATTTAGGTATTAGGTAGACTTTCTTTTATTCTATAGTCGCGTGTAATTTTGTTTCAAAAGTAAAAGCGTTGAAGGCCCACTTGTCATTCTCGTTTATGTAAATTTGTTCTTACTGTTCTCTTTATTTCACCCGATATTCTGTTGATTAGTCTGCCACTAAAGCTGTAAAACATATTGCAAAATATATTTTGCTTACTACACTTTAGACCATTAAATATATGTATACCAACATTTTATTTACAATCTGACCGACAATAAGCCACGATCTATCTGCCAAGTCGACGATCACCCTAACACTAGAAATCTAAGTTGAGGAATTCTAAATGTTCTAGTAGATAGTGAGGCAGTAGTGAGGAACTTTGATACACTTGTACATCAGCCGGCACAGATCACAGCTATTGGTATGATCTGCCACTGTACTACAAGTTACTACTTAGATAACAAAACTTTATTAATGAACTAGCCTAGTAGTTCTATTACAAGGCGATCTAGACAAACTTCATAGAATGATGTTCTATGAAGCTCAATCAGATCCTTTCATTTAGGTAACAACATTAATCATCATTATCATACAGGCTTTCGGAGTCCACTCCTGGACACATGCCTCTCGTTATTTGCATCATAATAGAATTCTGAATCATTTGAATTAGGCCTACTACATCACGCTGGCCAGACGATGGCATAGTGTTTGATGTCAAATCATCCGTCTCTTCGACTATTTACTTCGTTTGTTTTCAACATTATTTGACGTACCACTATTTTTATAGACTCACGTCTGTATCCCGAAGGGGTAGAGGGGTAATATTACAACCACATATCGCCATGAATTTTAGGTCCCACGTAATAGGAGACGAGCCTATTGCCCTTACGGGGAGACTCCATGCTGCTACTGAGAATTCAGAAAAACTCAGTAACACTTTTGCCCGACCCGGGAACCGAACCCGAGACCTCCGATCAGCCGTCGCATACGCTAACCACTGGATCACGGAGGCAGTCTGCTTTATGCCACCAAAATTATATCATCGATCAGAAGCACAATAGTAATTAAAATATAAATTTACTAATTAAAGATAATCAGCAGAACGTGAGTGTACGAGCCCCGAGGTCCAATACTAAATTATCTACATTTAACAGATTATCCAGTAAATTTGATGCCATTATGAGCATATTATTATTATTGCACTGCGATGAAAGCACAAGGGACGTAATTAAATGTCCGTTCGACTGTCATGTTATTGTTTTCGGATACAATACGACGAGAATAACTCGTTGTTAATAGCTAAAATAATGTTTGAATACTAGTTGATGATAATAAATATAGTAGTTGTTTTGTGATGTATGTAATGCGGGTCAGGGCAATTGATAGGTGAAGAAAAATACTAAAATGAATTTCTTCCTCTTTAGAAATTATTGCACCAAAGAATCATCAATCTTAGTAGCTATCCATTCGGTACTGAATACTACATGCGGGTGACCAAGAGATAACATACTTTTTGTTAAAATTTTGCAAAATAATTTTGTGCAAATGGTTATTGTACTGAATTTCAGGGATACTGAATAGTGAATGGTTGCAAAATGCATGTTTTCATCTATTCACTATACAGATACGTTATTAGAACTTATTTACAAGTGTATTTACAAGATAAAATAAAAATAATTTAGATGTACAATTAACACAACGCAGTAGCAATGTTGTTCTCACGGCAAAGCGAACATTCACTTTAAAGAAGGCTTTATAACCTTAACACACAACACTACTTTCAAGGGCAAGTGCGCTTGTACGAAAGGCTTGATATTAAATAATACAATTTGTATCAAAATATGTATAAGAGTATGTGGCACGTTACTCAAGTAACTCCGTAGTCTGTACATAAACCGTTTCTCGTAAAAATCTCTCGCAACTTGCGAAAGATAATAAACAGTGGAGTCTGTATGTTTTCCTTCCATTTACATATCACCATCACAGTTCATAGCACCATTGGGGCCGACGATGCAAAATAACAATCCTTGTTTTCCCTATCACTTGAAAAAAAAATGTTTACTGATGGACTTTTTGTATTAGAGGCAGTAGTTTCTGTCCGTTTTTTCTGTACTCTACGGGGAGGGATGAGATCTGTTTTGATGTGAATTGCACTTAGTGATTTAAATTATTTTTTCTAAATATAGTCTCACGCCTCGCGCTTGTAGCCCCGAAGGGATAGGCAGAGATGTAATGTCGCGTGCTAGCTTTGATATATGACTGAAGCGCGTCACTGATGGCATATGCATCGATGTACTTATCCCATATCCTATATTAGCAAAAGGCCTGATGCCATTGATGAAATGCGTTTGCAACCAACTTTCAAAATTTTATTTGCCACGATGCATGATAAAAATAGATTTACATTTCTTGGTTCATGACTACTCCCACACTAGGGATAAATCTTGTGTCACATGCGACTTAACAAACATACACCTAAAAGTCACAAAATACACCAAGACTCGAAAGAAAGTGTGGGGATCGAACCTACGATATTTGAAGCAGTGTCAAGTGGCGAGATGGTCGCTTAAACCACTACGCCAACCATGCAGTCATCAGTGCATGCATCTACTGTATTATCAAATTGCACAACATCGCCGTATTTGTAGCACACTGAGAACACGAGGTTAAAACATTGAAACACGCTCGCTAATCCATATCAATCCATCCAATAGGCAAAAACCATTTACCAAACAAGTACTGCCCTATGGGAATTATTAGGGAATGATATGGAGACGACGTACGAATGTCAAACTAACGGTACATGTTCGGTTTTGCTCCTCGTAAATAAATTCATGTTCGAGTGAAATTACAATCATTTTAATGAATACAAGTCAAAATCGGGTATTTTAAAACAGTAATAGTATTAAACTAGTGAAAAGTGATCTCAAATTAACTTTAATAAACAAGAAATACTTAAAACTATACAATCCAAGTGTTAATCTACCCTATATAATTTACAAATAAAAACAAAGTTCATTAAAACATATTGTGTACAATCAAAGTGTATGCGCACGTTTTGTGTAAGTTTCAGTGACTGTTGTAGTGCATAAAACCATCCTCACTACGCCTTATAAACTCCTATAAATACTTTCATGAACAGCGCCATCTAGTGTCAACCCACCGTAGCTCTAACTTTTTAATTTTAATATTACAAGGACTCTGTTTATTACCATTATGCCTTCAGTCAAGTGCGGTGGATGTGCTCGCTTTCTATCACCAACAGAGGCAGCCAGATGTAGCAAATGCAACGTGCTTTACCACCGAGCAGGTGCATCGCTGCCACTAAAAGGGGGAAAAACTACTGTCTGGCAGTGCCCGGAATGTAGTAAAGGTACTTCTAGAATCAGTAATATAAATACGCCTGTATCCCAGTTCAATATATCCCACACTGACGAGAATAGCTCAGACGAGTTTTTGGATACTAGTCCCTCAAAAAATGTTGATGTTGAAAACAAAGAGTGCGCTTTAAGTATAGCCGATGAACTCCGGCTATTTAAGGAGGAGCTGCGTTCGGAGATGCGGTCAATGCGTAGCGATTTTATGGCACTACGTGAAGAATGTAAGCAACTGAGAAATGTTATTAAGAACTGCAATGAACGGATTGATGGACTCGACAGTAGATAAAGCGCTTTAGAACAAAACACGATCTCACAGAAAACAGCGTGTCAAACAGATATAGATATGGCAGTATCTCAATTGAAGTTGGAGCTAAATGATCGAGACCAGGAGTTACTGGCTACTGGCCTTGAACTTACCAATATTCCCGAGTTTAAAGGGGAAAATCTCGTTCATATACTCTCAGGCATAGGTATCAAGCTGGGTGTCAGCCTAGATGAAAGGGATATTATAAGCGTGGATCGCATCGGCGCTAGACACATTAATGCAACAAGTCCGGAGGGTGCTAGGGAGGTTCGCCCGCGCCCGGTGATAGCGCGTCTGGCACGACGTCATTTATGCGACGAACTGCTGCGTGCGGCGAGAGTGCGTCGGGGCGCGACCACAGCTGAGCTTGGAGTATCGGGACCGCCCACAAGTTTTTACATCAATGAACGGTTGACTAAGATGAACCATATTATGTTATTTCGTCGAGCGCGAGAGGCTGCTAATCGTCTCGGATGGCAATTTGTATGGACAAGGCGTGGCCGCGTTCTCGCCAGGAAGAAGGATGGTGACTCGGTTTGCTCTATCCGCTCCGAAAACGATCTCCTTCTTGTCTTCGGCCCTCTCCCTCAGAAGTAACGTACCCTCTGCACTTCTTACCCTTTTGGTTCCCTGTAAAAAACATTGTGTAGTAATACTGGCTAGATTAAGATTTTGTATTAGGATTAGGACTTATATTATTTTTATTTTAACCTATCAATTAGAGAAACATTGTGCAGTAATAATGGTTAGATTGGTAATCTTTATTAGCATTCTAGTTCGAATCTATCGTTATTGGCGTAATAAGTATATCTCAGTCGTTTTTATAATGTTTATCATGTCTATACTTGACACAGTATTGTTTGTTACTAATGCATTTTACCTCTACGTTTCAGTTTCTACTAATAATTATGCTTGCATGGGGCGAGTAGAGTGTCAATACATAAACGTTTTGTTATCCTTTTGTAATGCTGAATAATAAGTTTATAAAATTTGGGCTACTGAATGCTGGCTCCTTGGCAACCAATCATGATGAGTTTTTAATAGCTATGGACCATCACTTGGTTGACGTCATGGCCATCAATGAGACCTGGCTGCGTGGTGGGGAAGAGGGTCGAGCACCTATGGTTCCCGGTTACAATCTGCGTCACATCCCGCGCCCATTAACCGTTCGGGAAGGTCGCGGGAGAGGCGTTGCATTCTATGTCCGAACTGGTATCGAACTGGTATAAGTGCACACATTAGGAATCACCCTCCACATCCATTAGTAGAACAACTTTGGATGACTTTGAACTTTAAGAATAAAAAACTGTTAATTGGAACAGCGTATCGGCCTCCATGGTTAGACTTAGACATTTTCTTAGATGCTGTTATTGACAATATGTACAATCTGGCTCCGTATGATAATATCTTATTGTTGAGAGACTTTAACGTCAATTTGCTGGATTTGAATGGTACTAAAACGAAACAAATTACAGATTTCTTGAGCCACAATAACTTGAACCAATTAGTTAGAACGGCTACCCATTTTGTAGGGGATAGCGCCACGTTAATAGATATAATCTGTACGGATGCACAGCATCGGCACGTTACCGTAGACTATATCCTGGAACTCGGACACCACTCCTTCATCACCTGTGAGCTTTTATTCAAAAAGCAAAAGCCAACTAGGAAACTTGTCACATTTCGTCGTATTAAAGATATCTTGCCGAAGTTGTTTGAGATGGACCTAAAATGCATTCCGTGGAAATCTATTTGTGATCTATGGGACGTAAACGAGATGGTTTTTTTTTCTTAGCACACACATTCAGAATATTTTTGATGTTCACGCGCCTATTCAAAGTAAAGTATTCAAAGGCCCACCAACTCCGTGGATTACAGATACCGTTAGAACTTTATTTAAGTTTCGTAACAGAGCCCGGGAGCGCTATCGTCAAACCAAGTTAGACTCTGTAAAAAAATACTACATAGATTTGAAGCATGTAGCGTCAACTGCTTTACATAATGATAAGCAAGCCTTTTTTACAAAATATGTCAATGACCAAATAGACAATTCTAAATCAATATGCTTTAATCTTAAAAGACATGTACTGGCTAATAGTAGTGACGATAATGTGCTTCCGGACCACTTTAATGATCCTGAAGGAATAAATGCCGCATTTCTTGACGTTCCAGGAAAAACAGACATAAATATATCACAATTAACATTTTACGAATTCAACCGTTACTGTAGTGCAACATTTTCTTTAAAGCAAACTGACCCAGACACAATTTTCAAAATTATAACAAATATGTCTAGTAATGCCCAGGGGATTGACGGTATAACAAAGGAAATGTTATCTCTTACACTACCTCAGTCACTGCAAACCTTGACTGAAATTATAAATAGATCAATTGAGACGTATACATTTCCGAGTTCTTGGCGTAGAGCCATTGTGAGACCTTTACCCAAAAAGAGCAGCTTCCAAAATTACAGTGATCTTCGACCCATCAGCCCTGCCTGTCTAAGGTATTGGAACGGGTGGTGTACGTGCAGGTTGTGGACTATTTAGAGTCTTGTGGTATACTGCCGGACCTTCAATCAGGCTTTAGGAAGGGGCGCGGTACGAATACAGCGCTGGCGGACGTCATTGGGAATATTCTTGAGGCTCGGGATCGCGGGGAAGGATCAATTCTCACACTACTCAATTATTCGCGTGCTTTTGACTCAATAAATATATCTCTACTATTGTCGAAGCTCTCGTTTTACGGATTTGAGTGGGCAACTGTCAAGTGGTTCGAGACCTACTTGATGGGCAGAACCCAATTGGTCCAACTAACTAAAAACGACGGTTCCACGCTTTCTTCTTCCTTGCTTCCTGTAACCAGAGGAATCCCTCAGGGATTGCTATTGGGACCTCTTTTGTTTATTTTATACACGGCAGTGTTTATTTTATACACGGCAGATATAACCGAGTGCTTCAGTAGCTGTAAGTATCATATGTATGCTGATGACACTCAATTGTATTTGCATGTGAGTAGTAGTAACACTTCAGATGCAGTAGGTAAAATTAATTCAGAACTAGATAGCATTGCTACTTGGTCGGAAAATAACTCGTTGGCACTAAACTCAAAAAAATCTAAATTTATGGTTATGGGTAGCAGACATCAAATACACTCAATTTTATCAGCAAAACCTCAAATACGCATAAAAGGTGATAACATCGAAAGGGTCGAATCAGATTGTAACCTGGGCTTGACGATAGACCCCGAGCTCCGATTTGAAGATCACATTAATAACGTGGTAAGAAACTGCTTCTATAGGTTAAAGATTTTGTACAGAATCAGAATTTTTTTAAGCGTTGCAATGAGGCAAAGGCTTGTAGATAGCTTGGTATTGTCTAGATTTAATTACTGTGACGTAGTATACGGGCCTTGTCTGCTGAGCCGGTCTGAACGCCTTATCCAGCGAGTACAAAACGCGTGTGCTAGATTCTGTTTTGATATACCTCGTAGACACCATGTCACACCGTATTTAAATAAACATAAAATGTTGAAAATGGCGGCGAGACGGAAGTTACATCTTGCTACTATGTTGTTTGGGATAATTATTACACAGAAACCACATTACCTTTATGCTAAGCTTGGGTGGCGTCGGGATCATTATAGTTATGCTGTTCGATCCACTTCCAATCCACTCTCAGTGCCTCAATTTAAGACTACAGCGTTTAGAGGATGCTTTAAATATGCTGCCACACGATGTTGGAACAATCTGCCGCCTCCTATGAGATCACTGAGAACAAAACTCAACTTTAAATTCCACCTCAAAAAACAATTGTTAAAAGAACAATTGTTTTTTGATTTGCAACCAAAACTTTACCTATATATAAGCAATATGTACATACTTACGAGTGTCCTTACGATCATCAGGCTCGACTTTGGTAAATCACAGCAGCATCTGTGGCGGCATGGCTTGTATCCATTTTGTCCTCAACCGTGTCTAAAGTTGTTACATAATATCTGTGTACTCGCTTAACCTAGAACAGAAAGGAAAATTCTTTTAATCTATATTAGTCGTAAGTTTATAGTTATATTTTGTTTTTTTTTGTGGTTTTACATACCTGTTTTTATTGATAAGCTGTCAGTGTACGCCGTGGTAGTGGCAAAATAATATGTTGAACTGCACATTTACTGTTGGGATGCTATTCGTGGGTCAAATGTGGCCATCACTGTAAATCAGCGCTGTGAAGTGGCTGATGCCACTGCATAGCAATATAGCTGAGTGAGGCCCGGTTATTGCAGGTCTCTTACTTTAAGTAAAGCTATTCATTTTTGTTTTATTGAATGATTATGTTCAAATAATATTGTTTTAGCAGTACTGTATATTTTGGTGTAATGCTTCAAACCTGCAATAATAAAACTAATTTTCTTTCTTTCTTTCTTTCTTCATATCAAAACGCGCCGTAGTCATAAATATCCCATTCCTCGAGGTACGTGACCGGTGCGGCGACCGTGTCTAATTGTTAAAACAATCGTTATGGGGCGTCCGCGGTAACCGGAGCGCCCCGAATCATAGCCCGCGCTCGACAAATGGAGCATCTGTGATTGTAATATGAATTGATTAGTATGGTCTCGTTAACTGAAGATCAAGGCAATTAAAATGATTTATTATAAATGGAAAGTATAGCAGTACAAGCGTATAAATTCTGGTCATAAGGATATGCCACTAGACTCTGTCGAAGCGCGCCATCTTCACACTTCCGTTTTGTAGTCAGTAGAGATCCCGTACTCATGACCATTCCGATGTGCTTTATTTTTTTTATCAAATTGTACAGATCTACGTCGTTGTTGTTGTTATCTAGTTGTTGACTTAAAAAAACATATAACACAAAACAAACACTTGGCAATATTGGTACCAGTAACATTTATTTATCAATATCTACAGATCAACCAAAGGAACTGGCGAGTATCAGTACCTATAAGGTACTAAAGGAGATGACACTTGATAGTGAAAAATTTAAATTGCTACACCGAAAAATGCCTAGCACTTATGAAAGAGAGAATATCTTACGGTCACACAAGTTTAGATTAAATTTATATAACTAAATTCCTATCTTGGAACTCCCACAGTAGTAGCACATCCTCAAGTCTATTTACCTACGAACTAAAACATGCGTGTATCAAAGGTCAACAAACTTATGAAGAATTCGGTTAGTGCCATAGGTCGATGACCCCGGCAAAGAAATTAATTACTCCAATGTTGGGAGTGTGAGTCAGCTCGTTCCGCTCAGACGGTGCTCGTTTGTTTTTGTTATCATTGTGAATGAGATCAAGCTTGTATAACGTAATTTTATGGTGCTAAGATTGTCATACATATGGTAGTCTAACTCTGTACTTATAGGCTCAGAAAGTAAGCATTATAAATAAAAAAAGTATCTTTGTCTGAAATGAAAAACAGAAGTATCTTTGTCTTAAACGAAAACTAAAAGTGTGTATAGGTAACAATATATAAGTACAGGTAACAAATACAGTCACATTGTGATAGGTTATAACACCGTCACTGCGTAACAGGCCCATTTCGGCCCGCCGTGGTACTTACAGTGCTGGTGCGGAACAAATATTTCACGTGTTTGTAAGATTTTGAGAGAGATAAATATATATTTCAGTTTGTAGTCAGCATTTGAATTATTCCACATAAAAACATCATAGCAGGCCTCTTTCCGCCTACCACGCACTAACGGTGAAATACATCCGCTCAGTGCAGCAGTGGGTTTATTTCAGCCCGCCAACCCAACAGGCCGCCGGCGCGGCGACCCGATACCGTGCAAAGCGCACGCGCCGTTCGTTAGTGTTGTGCTATGGAGCTGATTTGGTTTAGCGTTCGTTCGATATTATCAACTATGGCAAGCAATTAAATAAATATAGAGAGTAATTCACCTTGCAGTTACTGATATTGATAGGGACAGTAGTGAACAAATATTTCCCATTAAAAAAAAATAGTACCTATTTAGTAACAAGTCAGCATATAAAACTAAAACCAGAAAAAAAATATTGCAACCAAAATCTTTGCGTGACATGTTTTAAAGACAGGCACAAGAAAATAAAAATCTTTTTCTAATTTATTTTACGATAATTCTGTTTTAATTTTGAAATCACCTTATTTTGGTTTTCCCCATCAGTATTCAAAATATTTTCTAGCGCGGTTCAGGTCGATATTGGCCCGACGCTTTTCCTGGTTTAATTCTTATTTCCTATTTGGTAGATTCCGGGGCGAATCAAACCTAAGGAAGCTGGGTTCAAGGTTATTGTAACAGAACAAAACAAAATTATACATCATGTTTTCTCGAAGTTATAGTATTTTAATCTACCTTAGTGCTGGTAGGTCAACAAAGCCACGCACTGGCCGAAAAATCGTTGGGAGCGCATTTCGACTTGCCACTGCATCTGATGAAGGTTTATAATTTTATTTGCCTCAGCCAAGGTGCTAAATACAAAAATAAACAAATATAAATACAGACTAGAAATTAAACTGGTAATTTAATAATTTTAACGCAATAAGTGAGCCAATACTACTATTGTTATTTTTTAACACTGCACCTGGAATAAATTCTGTATCGTGGGGACGTTAAAACATTCAACTAACGTTCACAACGAACACCTAACCTCAAAGCAACCATTTATGGATCACACAAAGTGATCTCTTGGGCATTGAATTTGCAGTGCAAAACGGTTAGGCGACCGCTGACACTACTACGCGATTCCTGCAATCAAATACACCATCACATGTATGATGTGTTTGCTTATTACAAATATATTCAGCAATCGTTTGCTCAAACGTCCGATACTTTTTGTTTATTTTTTATAGCGTCTCGCCTGTTGGGAAGGCAGAGTACACCTCTGCCTTCCAATTCAAAACATGAAATGTGGGTATGGCATTACAATGCCATACCCACATTTCATGTTTTGAATTTTAAGATCCCACGTAATAGGGGGCGAGCCTATTGAAGGTACCGGGCACTTTGCCAGACTGCGCGCTGCTAGAGAGATTTGTAAATAACTTTTGGCAAACCAGGGACCTCCTCAGCTGACGCATACGTTATCCACTGGACCACGGAGACACCATAACAATATTCTGAAATAATTTGCTCAATTGCACACTATCTTCCGATAAATAACCAATAAATACGAATATAGTTCTCGCCATCCGTCTATCCTTATTGCAATACAATCTAGAGGCAACGTGTCACGAATATATTCGAAGGCTGTATGTTCGGGTGGCCATTCTAGTCGTTGTCTCGAAATAAATCATTGTTGGGTGTAAATATATAAAATTTTTCGTTGTCTGTTTGTTGAGTGTTCGCTTGAGATTGGTTCCGTTTTATTTCGTTTGTTCAATCACTCTTTATCTGTGTGAGACAAATTGAATATATTTTTATTATTGGTTTTCTATATTGACAGAACGTTGGACAAGTTTTTGTTCTGCTATTTTGGTGGGAGTGGCTGTGTGGGATGCGGATAGTATTCATATGTTGAGGAAAACTCATCAAAACTAAATTTTGGATTAGATGTTCCGTAACTGTGTTGGGCCTGTATAATCAGTTTAAATCACGTTTTTTTAAATTACTTACTTCATATTGTTATCGTTTATATCGAAGATCAGACAGTCACTTGATAGCGCGCAAAAATATATATTGCAGTATACTGAGTAATATTTTGCAACCTTCAAAATTAATAGTCAAATTTGATTCTTTCTTGAATACAAAAAGAGAAAAATAAAAGTTATCACAAACACGACACTACATAATGTCATACTTAACATTATTTTGTTCTGCATGGAAATATTTCAGAACATGTGTTTTGCGTCGGTTATTTATTTATTTGGTTTTGCCTAATAGGTGTCTACATTTTATATTTTCTGTGTGTACCGTATTCAAACAAGAAAATTTTTAACCGACTTCAAAAAAGGAGGAGGTTTACAATTCGTCGGAATCTTTTTTTTTTTATGTATGTTCCCCGATTACTCTAAGACGCCTGGACCGATTTCGAAAATTCTTGTTTTGATTGAAAGAGTATACCTCCTAGTTGGTCCCATGATCATCAGGTCAGGATCTGATCATGGAATCCTGAGAAATCGAAGGAACTCTTCAAATTTTATAAGCACACTTGAAGCGATTTGACCGTAACAACCTAATGCCGTCCAGTTTGGGCTCGTTTGAGTCGTCTTTTACATGGACATTGATGCTAGATGATTTTCATGGTCTGATGATAGAGTTGGAAGGTAACCATGAGATTTTTGTGATACAATAACCCAATCTCATCAAGTTTAGGGTCGTTTGATTCGTCTTTACATGGACTTTGGTACTGGATGTTTTGCAGGGTCTGATGATGGAGCAGGAAGGTTGCCATGAGATGTTTGTAATACAAAGACGCAATCCCATTGAGCTTGGGCTCGTTTGATTCGTCTTTACATGGACTTTAGTGCTGAATTTAGTGCTTAATGTTCACCAAACTCTGATGATGGAGTAGGAAGGTAGCCATGGGATATTTGTAATACAATTACGCAATCCCATCGAGTTTGGGCTCGTTTGAGTCGTCTTTACATAGACTTTGATGCTGGATGATTTCCATGGTCTGACGATGGAGCAGGAAGGTGGCCATGGCATCTTTGTAATACAAAGACGGCAATCTCATTGAGTTTGGGCTCTTTGGATTCGTCTTTACATGGACTTTAGTGCTGAATGTTTACCAAACTCTGATGATGGAGCAGGAAGGTGGCCATGGGATCTTTGTAATACAATAACGCAATATCATCGTGTTTAGGCTCGTTTGTTTTATCTTTGGTATTGGATGATTTCCGAGATCTGATGATGGAACTGAAACGAACGTGTTTAGGCTATTTAGTCGAAAACAAAAAATACTTGAAATTGCCAGTAAGGTACAGGTTTACATTTCAGAATTGAGGCACGTAAGGAAGGCCTCCCCATCATGTACCACCTACACTATCCTATGTACCACCTTTTGCTATTTTTTATTAGTATACCACTAAAAAGCAAAAAATAAAAATTATTTTTAAATAAAAAAAAACCAACTTCAAAAAACACTAAGGAACTAAAAAACAAAAAATAATTGGTTTTGGAGCAAACATTTTGAATTCGGTGCCAAGCCCTTACGCAAAAAGTTACTAAATTACAAACTACCTATTCTATCAACAATGAAAGTTATATAAAAATGTGTAGAGGTTTTATAGTCAGATCAGAAATACTTTGCTTGGCACCGACTCCAAAAATGTTTGCTCCAAAACCAATTATTTTTTGTTTTTTAGTTCCTTAGTGTTTTTTGAAGTTGGTTTTTTTTTATTTAAAAATAATTTTTCTTTTAAACAAATTGTTACCTATACTTATTTACTATTCAAAAAGTCCTGATATAGATGAAAAGTTTTCGAATGCAATACATTTAATACAACCTTGAAATAGTAATATATCCTGTACGGCGGGGGACTTTAGAACCATTCAATG
The DNA here is from genome assembly GCA_944739405.2 of Euclidia mi. NCBI lineage: Eukaryota > Metazoa > Arthropoda > Insecta > Lepidoptera > Erebidae > Euclidia > Euclidia mi. The sequence continues at coordinate 4,898,944 of OX123201.2, forward strand.
AACAGACACAAACAACCTGACTCGAAACAACAATTTGTGATTCACACTAAGGATTTTTTAACTTTGAACACTTTCGAACCCACAGCGCTCGGCGTAATCCTCAAGAGCCCACTAAAACACTACGTCTTACTTACTGTCATATAGTTATGCGTCAATGACGTACGACATTCAAATATCAACTCAAAGGAGAACATCAATATGTAAAATACATTTTCTAGAAAAATTTCCCTCCAACAAATCTATCTAACCGTCTTTTTACAGTTTCCTTTATAATGTTCAGAATACAATTCCTTTCTTAAGCAACTACCGACCAGAATTGCATTATCTACACAAAAGAAATATATAACCCCATCTTAGTGCAAAAGAAAACTATAACAAGTTCCGAACAAAAAATTGGCAAGTTCGAAAGTAGTCGGTAGTGTTGTAGAGTTCTCCGCTCTATCAAAGAGCATTTTGAGTGTTGCTTAATTCCGCAGCAGTAGTAATAGCCGCGTAAGGCTGTGTCTTGAACAAAGATAAGCGTGGCAGTTAAGGAGTGCCAAGATGTGTAATAGGCTTTATATATTTTTTTTCTAATTTAGTAATATTTTTTCTAATAGGTATCCTTTACTTATTCTACTTTTCTTTAATGAGTAAACATTTATCACTGGCTTATTAGTAAGATGATACATGATTTAAGAACATACATACATATTATTATGCAGATTTTTACAACACCAGACTAGGCGTACGGCGTGCTATTAGTTTGACATCTCTGTGGGTCTGTTTACTGTGTAACTCCTAAACGAATGAAATTATCATGTTGCAGTTTATCCTTAACGTAACGTAATCAAGATAGTTTTAAGTTGCAACGTATGAAACATTTTAATTTTACATGTTTTCCATCAAAGCTGTGAAAATAAAGCAATGCTAATGTCGTGAATAGGTAATCTGGACCAACGATCTGAAAATAGACGGTGTACTGTGGTGCGTGTTGGGACAGGCCTATGTCCAGCAGTGGACTGCGATAGGCTGACTTAGATTGTTGTATATTATCTTTAAAGAGTTCAAGGGTCGTACACATTTCTGTTTTGAGTACGCAGCCTAATACAAATACAGTACATGATACAGGCGGTCCCGAGCTCTATACAATTTGCGTCTTCTTGCGCATCTACTTTACTTGTGCATTAGTTTGCATAAAAAAGCATTTTAGGGACTTGATGACCAGTGGGGTTGTCGCTTAACGTTCAAATTGATTGTGATTGCTAATGAATATTCCAGTGTTGTGTAGGCTAAATCATTAGCCTAATTATTATTGCAATGGGTACCTTCTTTGAACAAATCTTGAGGCCCTTTTAATTACAAGAAAATAATATGTCTTTATATTTGATATTGACTAATTTTCTTTTATCAATTAATTGTTTAGGCGCTCTTGTTAGTCAATAGTTTCTATGTATATAAAGGCATCTGAGACACTAAAAGTATTTAATCAGTAGGAGTCAAGTAGTCTCAGAAAATGAAAGTAAAAAATAAATATCTTCGATATATGTAATATATGTATGTACAGTTTTATGAATTGTAGCTAAGAACCGTCTCAATTGCGTCAGTCTTCAAATAAAAAACGCATTAATATAGTTGGTAAGCTTTTGAACAATGAAGGCAATATTCGATTAGGAGCTACAATGACACAGATATTTTAAACATAACATTTGTATTTTTGAGATATTTGATAAAATTTACTGTTGTCAGATGCATTAAGATTTCTTTGACAGCTATGCAAGTACGTTACAATTTTCTAAAGCTTAGCAGGCCATCTTTTCACCGTCTCTTACAAAAGCATAATTATGTTCATTGAGTATACAAACTTTTTATCGAGTAACTAGCCTCGCTAACTAAAACCACGATGTAGAGTGTTGACCCAGATGTTAGAACAACCCCCCCGTGGGATCTCCACCTTGTCGTGGTGGGGGGCTCAGTAACCGTGGATTGGTCACCCGCGGTGAAGCTAAGAGGGACCCAGGAGGGGACGCTCCGCGTGGGCTTGGAGGGGCCTGCGCAGGACGCGTCCAACGGTGCGGGTGCGAGGGACAGTTCTGTCTGTCCCTCGCAGTCGGGCGCGGTCGCGGGGGGAGAGGCGTGTCGGTGTTGCGTTGCCGCGCGCCCTATCTCCCGCGACCAAATGGGGGCGCACCATCGTTGCGTCGTGGTGGGGCCGCAGAGGAAGAGGAGATGCGGTGTTGCGTTGCCGTCCTCCCTATCCTCTGCGGCCGCTAGGTGTTTTGGCGGCGGAGCCCAACACCTTCATCCGCCGCCAAGGGGGTTTCGGTCGGGGCCTGCCTAACCATCTGGCGGGCCAATACCCGTCGGGGGGTAGCGAGGAATGCTTCGGTGAAACCCTACCCTCCGACACACGGGTACATGGAGGAAGTCGAGGTGGTTTTTAGTGGAAACACCACATACTCCGGCTCTTATTTCCCCCAAGAGTCGGAGATCCGAAGGGATTTTCCACCTCGTAAAAAAAAAAAAAAAACAAAAGATGTTAGAACAAAGCCGAGATGTTCTCTACATTGTCTCTACAAACAGGTCGCTACGTCTTTACATGTCTCTACGTCCGTCTCTACACAGTCGTCTCTACGTCTCTACATGTCTCTAACAATACCTACGTTTTAAATGTCAGCTCTACTGTGAAATGTAGAGCTATACAAACAATTGCGGTCGCGTGAATGTTGTTTTCGATACTTTCAGGTCACTATACGTGACTTTTGGGTGTATGTTTTGTATTCTTTTATATATAAATAAAATAAAGCCTGAATGAATTGGAAATTGAATACAGGGTTACGCTGATCTTGCAGCCGGGCTGATGCTTGTTTGTTGTTTCAGTCTGTGTGCGATATATTTTTATGAAGCATCACTATGCTAATAGTGAGAAGTCCGTGCCCAGAAGTGGGACAGTTTATATACAAGGTTGATGATGATGATGATAAATATAGATTGAATTGCTATTGGGCTATCTTTTTTTTCTAAAAGCAATAACATAAAGGTGGCAAAATACACCATACCTCTAACTAATTTAATTTAAATTACACATTTACTTGCGTGTGTGCCAAACTGATAAAAATAGACAAATGTAGGTAATTTTTAAGACTTTGCAAATGTTCAAACAAGGAGCACTTAGACCCTTCTGAGTAAACTTTATTATTTTATTCATCATCTAATATATTATGTGTCCAGTGTGGAAATTTTGCCTAGGAATGGATCACATAAACTATTACAAAAACATAGTATATAACCATGAACACCTAAGATCTGCGTAGCATATCTTGTGTTCGTAACGTAGCGACGCTACGGTGCTACGACATTACGAAATACATGCCTCTTGGGGATGCTACAAGACATTAAAGTTTATGAACGTTTAACCATTTCTGGTACACGTATTTTATATCATATATGTAGATACCTTCATAAAATTTATTATAATAATAATAATTAATTGTTTATTGTACACCAGGCAATAACATGAGTGCATTACAAAGAGTTTCTTATAAACTAGTGTTACAAGGGCGGTCTTATCGCATAATGCGATTTCTGCCAGACAACCGTGTAGGGACATAATTAAATAAAAGGACAGGTAGAATGCGGGTGCACTATAAAGGGTCAAACAAATTACAATAACTCTAACTATATACTTAAAACTAAAATGAGATAAGAAAAACATATACATCCATAATGATAAATAAATATGATAATAATATCAAATAAATCACAGTTATATAAATAAATAAATACAAACATATATATATATACATAGAATAGAAGATATCATTGGAATGTTACTTATTATAGTGACAAGTAATGTTTCTTTAGATGACTTTTTAAATATTGGCAATGATTTTGAACGTCTTATCGTTTCCGGTAGTGCATTCCACAATCTGACAGCTAAGACAGTAAAAGATTTATCTAAGAACTTAGTAGAATGCACTGAACTTTTTAACTTAAGATTTTCCGATGATCTCAAGCACTTAGAATGTGTGTCATGCAGATAGACGAATCTATTCTTGAGATATAAGGGATATGAAGGATTGAACAGAACATTATACAAGAGACAAAGAATATGAGTATTCCGGTGAAGGCGGATGGGTAGCCATTTGAGCTTGTTTCGAAATTCGGAAACGTGGTCATATTTGCGTAAACCAAATATGAACCGTTTTGGAGTCGCTCAAGCTTGTCTAGCTGGTCCTCATTAAGATCTAGATAGCTGGCATCGGCATAGTCAAGAATAGGAAGAAGGATAGACTGCACAAGCGCAATTTTGGTGGCAATTGGAAGAAAATTTCGCAATGTTCTTAGCGATGCGGCAGCTGAAAAGAGTTTCCGACTAGTACTTTGCAGTTAAAAGCTCCAAGAGAGTGTTTGGTCAATGTATATCCCCAAGTTCTTTACGATGTCACTGAAAGGAATTGGAATACCGTCAAAAGATACAAGGGGAACCATTGACCAGTCGATCTTAGAGATTAGTCTGGAACTACCAACCAAAATAACCTGTGTCTTCGTAGGATTAACCCTGAGTCCAAACCTTTTTGTCCAGTCGCAAATTTGATCCAGATCATTATTTATTATTGTAATACCTTGAGACAGGCTTTCAGGCTTGATTTGACAATAAATCTGCATATCATCTGCATATAGGTGGTAGGAAGAAGAAATATGGTTGGAGATATAATTTATAAAAATTGAGAAGAGCAATGGAGATAGAACGCCGCCCTGTGGTACGCCGGCAGAGTTGTCACACCAAGTAGAATAGGTGTCATCTAGCCGGATTCGTTGTCGGCGACCAAACAGGTAACTACGAAACCAGTCGATCACCGATGGAGATATGTTAAGAGAGCCTAATCGGGCAAGGAGAACATCAAAGTCTACGGTGTTGAAAGCATTACTGAAGTCTAATAAACAGAGCACCGTGAGTTTGCCATCTTCCATGCCCGATCTGATATCATCCGTAATATTGACAAGGGTGGTAGTGGTACTATGACCAGGACGGGAGCCGGATTGGCAAGGGTTAAGGATATTATTTTTAGAAAGGAATGAGTTGAGTTGGTTGTGGATAAGGCGTTCAAGAACTTTTGAAAGGAAAGGTAATATGGATGGGACGATATTCTGAAAAGGATTCAGGATTGGGTTTCTTAGGTAAAGGGATGATTTGAGCATTTTTCCAAGCAGTTGGGAAAATGCCACTGGATATGGAGAAATTAAGGATGTGGGAAATGATAGGTAGGATTTCATCAAGGATTGGAAGGATCATATTACGGGTGATACCATCACTGCCAACTGCGTTGGACGTTATGGATAAGATACTCTTCTTAACACCACATTCAGTAAATTGACTAAAGACAAATGGACTATAATCAGGAGTTGGAAGCGATGAAAGATAATTTAGGGTGTTTATTTTTGTTGTCCTATCATAATCAGACGAAGCAGAGAAGTGCTGGTTAAGCATGTTAGTATCAATTGTATTAGGAGCAGTATTTTGCCGTTGCTTACCAACTCCAAGTGATTTAAGAAATTTCCATACTTTCGATGGATCACCGTTTTGTACGGAGCTGTGAATGTGCTGGCGTTGTGCATCCCTACACACCCTATTGCAGTGATTTCGAGCTTTAATATATTTTTCTTTATTAGACTCAGTTGGTTTTGACTTAAATTTTGATTTCGCCGCTGCTTTCCTTTGAATAAGTATCCTTATTTCACTAGTAAGCCAGGGCGAAGGACGATGTTTCAGCTTAATTGCACCTATAGGAGCATGTACATTATAAAGTTCAGTAATTTGCCTCTCAAATATTTCGACTTTATCATCAACTGTTGCAGCGGAAAACAGTGGCATCCAGTCAATTGCCCCTGCGTCACCACGAAGACGTTCAGTATCCATACCAGCAAAATTGCGCTGTAAAAGTATTCTTGTCTTTGCCTTAGGAGGACGAATTTTGTAAGAGAGAAAAATAAGGTTGTGATAGGAAAATTCGTCGGCACAGCATTGGCCGTGTTTCGCGACGTGGTTTAGTGAAGAAACGAAAATGAGATCTAACAGTGAGGGTGTAGAATTAGGAAAGTGATGGGTGGCATTCAGAGGTAGAATATGAAGATTGCACGAGACTGAAATAGAATAAAGAGAGGAAGAACGCGAATCTTTCTTAAGAAGACAAGTGTTGAAGTCACCCATAATGATAGTTTGACTGTAAGAAGGAGATAGGTTAAGTAAGAGATTTTCAGAAGAGGAAAAGAAGTCAATACGCAAGGAAGGACAGTAGTAAACACCGAGAAGGATTTTAGTGTGATGTAGCACGACTTCCAGAAACAGGTGCTCACCAGCGTTGGAGGGAGGCGGTTGTGAAGACACGCTTATCACTGTATAAGCTATATAGGATCGAAGATAGATGGCGACACCACCGCCACCACCCCCAGTCCGGTCGTTTCTGATAAGCTGGAAGCCGGGCAAAGAATAAGAAGTAGAAGGAAGGCATGGCTTAAGCCATGATTCAGAGACAAGAATAGCGTGTATGTTCTTACAGTCTAAATTTGCCAGCATATCTGGGAAATGAGCGGGAATACTCTGTGCATTGATATGCACAACATTAAAGTTTCTTGGAACATCGGAAAATACAGATCGGATGTTATCTGCCAATGTAGGAACACTAACAAAACTGTCATCATCACTATCTGCGGAAAAATAAAAATACAAAAAAAAAAACAACACACTTGTAAAAACAATAAAAATTTCTAAGATCCAGGTAGGATGGCTTCTAACTTAACTTATCTTAATAATTATATAAAATCCTTGCGTTACTGACTGACTGACAGACACGCTACAGCCGAAACTCCTGGTCGTAAGAAGATGAAACTTAGCATGTATGTTCCGTGGGCACCGTAGGGGTGCACTAAGACGGGATTTCCCGAAATTCCCACGGGATCGGGCAAAACGGGAAATTCGAAAATATGTGCGTGCGAAGCCGCTGGCGTCGACTAGTATTACTATAAATTCTTAAAAATAAACTACGGTATTATTTTAGCCCTAACAATAAATTAATATTCTAATCCATACGTATAAAATTCGATACAATTTCAAAAGTGTATAAATGCGTGTAACAATAGCCCAAGTAACAGCAATAACGAAACGTGAGTACACATCGTGACGTGAAGCATAGACTAAACGTGAAGTATCAAAAGTAATTTTACTCTATGATCAAAAGTGACAACTCATTAAAAGTAAAAAAAAAATATAACAAACGAACAAGTAAAAAAATTAAATTCCAGCAAATAATTAATAGCACCGTCATTATTAATTATTAGATACCATCGTTTTGCAATCTTACAAACGTACCGTCAAAACAGATTGTAAACAAACACGAGTGTACAAGTATAAAATTAAACCACCCACCTGAGGATACAACAAAGAGGAAAAATATGAACAATTTAAGATTATTTCCGAATAGCTGCAGCTCTTCTGGCTTTCACCGTCTCATCGGTTTTCTTTGCAGCAGGGGGCTGCTTGGACTGGTCAACAACGACGAATTGGGATAGATTTTGTAAATCCACAGAAGAATTTATCCGATGACGCTCGCCGTTTATCCCGAGGACGTGTACTACTCCTTCCTTAGTCCAGCATTTTGAGACGCCGAACTTCTCGCGAGCTGCCATAAAGAGGTCATGGCGGGCTTTTGTTAAAAACTCTGACGCTGTGATACCAGAGCCCTTAAGTTTAGTTTTGGCAAACAAAACTTTATCTCGGACTGACACATGCTGCAGTTTTACGAGGATTGGCCGGTGCTTGTGTGGTGAAGAAGCTACAGGTCTTCCCATACGATGGCAACGCTTGATGTGGTCAGGAGTAAAGTCCTCAAGTTTCAAGTGTATATTGAATTACAAATATGAATGTGAATAATTTCTATAAATAATTTTATATTTTAAACGATTACTAGAAATGAATTGCGCGTGGGACTTAACTGATAAAAACGACAACTAGGAACAATCATTTATAGATCACACAAAAGGTTCCCTCGTTTTCCCACATAGCGTGGCTTGTTTCTAGTTAGTATGCTAATTGTATCCTTAATCAAAGTAAGTGGCCCGCGGCCGTTGTAATAAAGTAATTAAATAAATAAGAGTCCTTTGTCGTATATTATGTGATTCATTTCCTTTTACTATCTACGGATAAACTAAATAAAAAAGGAGTTCTTGCTATTTCGTCTTAAAAATGTAGATGGCCATTCTCAGGAGACTCATTATTTGGTTGACTGATTATTTCCTTAACATGATTTGTAATGTTAATCATGCCTTATTTAACAAAAAAAATTGAGAACCCTAATAATGAGTCGCTTGAGAATGACGCAGGTATATACAAGGCAGTGACTTTACTTCAAACATTTATACACTACAAACAATCTAAAGAAAAACGAGCTTAATCTTCCATTAAGTCTTATTCCATTAGACGGTGACTGAGCAGTTTCCATCACGTTATGTCCTTTAGGTGAGCGATGTAATAGCTACATTACACAGTGGTATTAACATACGATAGCCACTCAATGACAACATGTAATGGCGACAAGTGGTACTGAAACTTAGTGTGACAACACACTTAGCCTATTAATTATGTAGCTTCGATTAAGCTATAAATACATTGATATTTGATAGTTAAAATGGATACCAATCACTGAATGCCAATGGTAACTATCGAACTTCTCTTGATCAGCTTGAACGACGAAACTTTTTCGTTGGTTCGAGCTCGAACAATAAAACTTTCCTTTTTAAATAGTTACTGAACTTGAATCAAATCCTGCTTCGTGGGTTCTTTATACACATTATTTTGTATGTATAACACATTCCTATCCTTTTTAGTATACAGAAGCAGTAGTAGGAAGCTTCTGCAAACATAATCATCATCATCATCAGCCTTTAACAGTCCACTGCTGGACTAGGCCTCTCCTTTGAAAGGAGAAATTGGCCTACTATACCACGCTGGCCAAACGGGTTGGTATAGGGTTTGTATCAAGTTTTCCTTCTCTTACAGTACTGTTTTCTGCATAATATGCTCCCTTTGTCGGCTCTTACGACTCCCATGGGACGATAAAGGGTGGTGACATTCCGTATTCTTAATCCGTCACCACACGGACGGATGCAAACATAAACACTTGAAATATTATGACTGGACTGTATCGGGCCAATACTAAGCCGAAGATCATGGATTTGTTTCCAACCCAAAACAATTTTTCGTACGACAACTTCATAGTTAAAGTTGAAAAACCCACGGTACAAGAAAATGTATGTTACTTGAATGATTGTAAAGTCATTCGCGATAAAGAATTTAAACACGTTTCTGTTCAAAAGTTGTCTTAAAAAGGACGTTACCTTAATGTTTAAGTAGTGAGTCTGCTCAGATTCTAGGTCACAATATTTATTTGTTTCGTATCATAAAGAAGGAATTTTTCACGCCAAACGTGTCGCCGGTCCTGTCGTTTTCGTAACACCTACACAAAACATATTTATCAGCTGAAGGACAAAAGGATTTTATATTCACAATAAACGTATGTAGTTCTAAATAATGTATTTATTTATTATTTAAAAAGTTTAGCTATTGATTATTGGTTGTAAATTAAAACTTACACATCGGCATGGGCATCGGTCAATCATGCCATACCATAGAGTTCACTGTGGTACATACACGTACAATCACTTTTGAGTGTAGTCGGAAATATCGCGGTATATATTCAGTGTGGCGGAAAAATCGGCAAGGTGCCACTTCATTTTGAGATTACTTCAACTTTGAGTAACGATGGAAAACCCACCCACCAATTCAAAAATTTCTTGTAATATTGCCCTAATTACCCCATCAAACCAGCAGTATTCCGTTACAAAAATCCCTGCACATTCAAATGCCAAAACAAATTTCAGCAACATATTTCAAGTAAACTAAATAAAAGTTTAGTTCAAAATAAAACGTGGACTAATCCTTTCGCCGTGTCCTGCTTCCTGTTTCAACAAAATGTACATTTCGTTGAAACAAACGTGAACGTAATATTCATAGATTAAAACTTTAACCTGGTTTTGATCAACTTTTCTAATCAAGTTGTGCATTGGGGCCAAATATAAAAAAATTGTGAATTCTTCTTTGACACCTAGTTTATTGGACAGAATTTTCTATTTTCGAGGATGTTAATTTAATATGATCCAAGTCATTGTTTCGTATAATTAGTGAGTATTAAAACCGGATATCAGTAAATGAAGTTTCATCCTAATAACCTTTAGCCTTGTATATTATGCTGTTCAACTGTTGGACACACGCTTTGTCTATTTCATAGTCCACAACGCTAGTCAAGTGGGGCTTGACCCTTCAGATGTTTTTCAAGAATCTTATGGAAACCTCAGACATGCATGTTTCATTACGATTTTTTCCTTTGCCTAGAGATAATTGCCAATTCACTTACTTTTTCATTATTATCTTTTCTATTAACTCACATCGGAAATAGTTGACATGCCACGGCCTCGCGATATGGTCTACGGCGCGTGACAATTACGTGCCGGCATCGTCATGTTGCCGTGCAGAGTTGCGATGTACTGTGCCGTATACCAATCAACCAAGCCACCAGCAATAGTATATGAGTGCATTACCGTGATCAATAAGATTATAGTCTGACTTTCTTATCATAGAGTTGAGTTAAACCTATTTTATTACAGTTTTGTTTATTAAACACCTTTGGTGTAAGTTTCTCACAAAGAAGTATAAGAAAATTTCAACATCTTTAAAAGTATACATATAGATAGATAGAGAGATAGTTTATCCGAGTAGAAAGCGCAAATTAAACCGGACGATAGCAAAATGCTTCTTAATAACTACTTTTAAACTACCACGATTTGTACACATATTAAAAATTATGTAACGGGTCTGAATCGTGTTAATAAACGAAAAGAAAGATGAAATACCTTTCTAATTGTCCCGACGTTTCCGCATGGGTTACACCAGCCGTGGTCACGGGATGACTGATGTTCGTCAGCGCTGCCTCCGAGAAGTGCGGGTTTTGGAACCTACCCTCACTTGGTCTTCACAATTATTATCATTTATATGTTCGGAACTGTCGGTACTTCGACACACAACACTAATGGTATCTTCACACTGGCGCGTAATATCACCTCGTCGGTGTCTACATTTGCTGATGACAGGATTCCAAGATGTAGATAAACGGTAACCATCCTCCCGGTTGAAATTTGCGTGATTTTTGATTTCAACCGCTTCCCGTGCTATTCTTGAAAAATAGTGACGGTCTGTGGAGAGAACCTGGGGCCGATGTAGCTCAATTCAGTGATTGGATCCTACATACATACATAGACTCACGCCTGTTTCCCGGAGGGGTAGGCAGAGACTACGGAACGCCATTTGCAACGATCCTGACATACCTCACTTGCTTCACTCACTCCCATCAAAGTTTCTCATGCATGCTCTTCTGTTAAGGGTACTTCTGACTTGTCCATTTTTCAGGATGTCTCCAATCTGGTCAGAGAACATCCGCCTAGGTCTTCCCCTTTGTCCTGTTCCATTCACACTTGCCTTATATATCTTCTTTGTCAGTCTATCGTCATCCATCCTCTCCATGTGCCCAAACCATGTTAACATGCCTTTCTCAATGCTTGTCACTACATCTTCTTTTACCCCACACCACTCTCGTATCACACAATTCTTTACTCATTCGGTCAAAGACACACCACACATACTTCTCGTGATTGGATCATGACTCCAACAAATGCTCAGCTATGGCCAACTTGGTGGTTTGTCGGTTTTTGACGGCCGTGATGTGTTCCTTAACTCGTTCGGCGATGGTCCTTTTTGTTTGCCCGATGTAGGAACTACTACAGCTGCAATCCACCTTGTACACGCCTGGTGTTCTTAATAAGCAATCAAATTATGTATACAGTGTGCAATACAGTATTAATAAATGCATATTACAATTTTATTCGTTTTATCACCAACTGTTGACAAGGCAATGTAAAACAGCAATTATATTATTATCACAGCAGCTTATCTTTGTTCCTCTTTCATGCACAAATTAATGATTTTGACAATAGTTTGCAATAATTTAGATTATATATTGAATAGCACATAAGCTAACCTTTGTCACAATAATCGACACTCACGTGAGCAAGGCCACAGGCAAAAGGTAGTAATATAATAAATCTAAAAGTGCTTTTTCCCATTTAAGCTGATTCCGAGAATTTGAAATTATTGACAAACGTAAACTAGCAAATGGTCGGTAATAATTCAAGTACATAACATGAATAAGCTGATAGCATGTTCAAATTATTATCGAAAATCTACTTTCAATATAAAGTGGTATCATGACAATGTTCAAGTGTTTTGTTTACATAAAGTTCACATTGAATTTGGCGCGGAACAGTCGTTGTTGATTTATTTCTATTAAATAAATAATGAATGGGATAGAACATGCTGTATCGTGTTTTTATTGAATAAATTATACGAATAAATAAACTGAGAGAATTTTTGAATTAAATATGATTTAGTTGGCAGTAGATATGTTGCATTTAATTTTATAGTTTTAAAGTGTGGGTCGTACGGCACACTTACGCCCACGCCAATCTCTATGCAATCTGACAGCCCACCGTTAGCTTTTTATATCGACGTTTTAAAATATATTATGTGACATACGATGTAATGATCAAATTAAATTGACGGATTGAAGCGGTGCCGTTGATGATAAACAATGACGATAAACACTATCTTCAGATACAGTAATTTGCATTGGCCTCCTCCACGGCTCGTCACATAGACCGATCTTGAGTGAGCCACATCCCACCGCTTCACGCAATTAAAACAAGATCGTCTCAACACCTTACAGGAAGCTTACCCCTGCCGCGTCGTTCTATGATTGGCCGCCACTCTATAACATATTTCTACCCCTGTGTTTTATCTTAACAGTTAAATACAAATCCTAGTACTTGGAAACACATACTACTAGCAAATAAAAATGTTTGATTACCTGTCTCTTAAAAAATACTGGGAAACACTATTAAAATAAATATTTGTTTGTATTTCAAAACACATAACGATGAGTTTACTAGATAATTTCTATTTCTGAAAACTGTTTACAGATACTGCTGGATATAGGCCTCTCCAATGGCAACCAATATCCGGCAGTGGACTATGGCAGGCTGATGATGATGATGTTCACAGATACAGTGGTAAGTCATGTCTTGGCAGATAAGGCATGCAGCACCTAATGGTAAGTCATCAAATCATCATCGGCCATGGTAAGAGATTTATTCACAATTGAATGCGCACATTTACTTCGATAAGATAGTGGTGCGCGTTGTGGCTTTGAAGCCGATACCCGGGGCATGACAATAAGTTGGTATTTCCACTAGATCGGTAAAGATATTATGAATATTACTTATTAGCAAAGGAGTCTTCATTAAGTTGGCTATTAAGCCACAGATATTTAGCTACCCGTACTTCTCATAAATGACCTCGAAAATAGTCAGTATTTTGCAGCAGCTCATTTACATCTGCAGCAATCGCAAAAATACGGTTATTATATTATTTCACTACGTGAGGATGAAAACGACCAGAAACAAGGAATCGAATCGCATTCGCCGTTTTTTTGTTTTGTTGAACTGAACAACGAACTGAACCGATCAGCAAGAACGTCAAAGCCAATTTACTATCAATTCGTTAGAATTCTCGCCAGAACGATCGTAAGTATACTGGCTAGAACACACTCGTCTGTGTTTTGTAACATCAAGAATGCTTATTTCAGGTGAATGCTCAAATGTATCAGCACCAGAACACGCACATCGTGTAAACGCCACCAAATAATTACTTGATCCGTTGACGTAATACTTTTCCTTATAAATAGTAGTCCTCAATATCATATCTAATCTTCACGATCATAGAATAAAAATGACTGGCCATCGATCAAAGGCTAGAAAAACTAGCCGCCTCTTCATATTATCGTCAAATAACTTTCTTAGTGTAATCTTATAGATAGACATAACATTGCCAGACCATCCTCAAAGTGTTTTTATACGAGTTATAGTAGGTGGGCACTAGCTCTCTATCGATATAAACATTACCATTTCATTACACCCTAATGTATCATATTGAATTTAATCCGTAAGCGATCTGTATTGGAACTTAAATAGAGGCGGCTCTTATTGCCCTTGAAATAACGTGCGTATTTGTTTAAAAATGATATTTTTATGTAAAGTTACATAGGCTTTTGTTTACGCCCCCGTTTTATTGTTTTAGGACATTTACATTCTGAGTGGTGAGCAAATTACTGACCGAAAGGTTTTTAACGACAACAAAAAAAAAATATTTGTGGTGTCTGAACAAGAAAGGTCGTAAAATTGTGAATGAAATGTGTTTCCAAATCTGGCTTTTGACATCAGGTCATGGTATAAGCTTTTATGATCGGCTTGCCATGCTTCGATGGTAAGGATGCTTTTGTTGAAATATAACTCATTTAAGTATAAGTGCAGTGAAATGATACCTTCAGCGAGTCTGGATATCATTCAATGAAGGTTTGTTGTTAATGTAAGACTCACAGACACGTCCTCTAGCTCTAAATGACTAAATTGAGCGAATACGTTAAAAATATTTTTTGTATTTGACGATAATTATAATTAAACGGTTTGGTTGGTGACTGTATGATGTATTGGTTTAAGTCTCGTAAGTTCGATTCTCCATGATACAACACTTTGAGTAAGTCCCAAATTGTTGTATCGAATATTGGTATTATTTGCTACGTGAATTGAATGCTTATAAGGTTTTTTGCGACACAGGACAAAGACAAAGAATGCTTAGTAAAGCATTCAAGCGATGCAGCCGCTTAAATATCGTTTATCCCACTCTGAACGTTGAGTATGTTATGTATGAACTTGCTAAGAGCCAATGTTTGTCTCTCCGTTGACCGCTAGAGAACAGTTTATGAATTAACTTCAATCGCATACTAAGTTAATAGTAAAGTTTTTCTGTAAGAAATTACATGGACCGTAAGACTAAGTACTAACGGAAGTTTTGTATGAAACTATGTTTCCTTGGTTCTTTGTAAAGGTCAGAAAGTTTTGTATCTGTCAATTCAAAGTGAAAGTATTGAACTGCGACTTTGGTGTATTTTATGTGATTAAAAAAGTTTTTTTCAAAGATCTATTAGATTTGCTGGTTCCTATCCGGCCATCAGAAACATTAGACAAGTCAGGGATATAGCTTCGCTTTAAATATATACGCGCTTACACACTGTTTGGAATGTTGCAACTCAATCATGACTCCTATACCTGTAGAAATTTAATAGAAAAGACAAAGATATGTTTTATTATGATTAGCTCTTAGCTCTTTTCAAAAACTACCACTATTAAAAAGCATTAAAATAGTAGTAAAATACTTTTATTCTTAATTTTTCGTAGCGCTCATAGCGAGACTTGGCTTGCCGTTCGTAACAGATTGGCAAAGTTAAGCAACGCTTGCACAGGTTGCCACTTGGATGGGTGACCAAGTGTGGCATTTACATCTGAGCGCTACCGTGCTTCGGAGGGCACGTAAAGCTGTCGATCCCGGTTCATGTCTCAGGATAATAGTCGTTAGGCCATGTCGGAGGCCTTCGGGCGGTCTGAAAAACTCCGACACTAGAGTTGGCCACACACTCACACGAAAAACAAACAATTCTTAATTTTTAGACGTGAGTTTTAAAATGAACTTAAATAGGAAGGGCAGGAATAAGATTATTACTACTGTCTACATTGCCTTAAGAAATAAACTAAGATTTAGTGCGATGATCATTCACGAACTACAACTAATATAGAAACTAATAAGTTGGCTCATTATTTGTTTGTCACAGAGGCAATGAATGATGAAATTTGCAGAAGGGAACTCCGAAACGTTAAGTCATTTTGTTTTTATTACGTCTAGATGAATAATACCCGCGGGACTCGGCTCACCAGCTGCTTATATGAATAATATACAAGTTTAGAAACTATAACCCGACTACGTTAAAAAGGGGGTCTGAAATCTGAATTATAAGTAAAACACCGTTTTTAACTCATATTTAGACTAAAACAGTATCACCTATGTACATATTTGTAATGTGCTCACTAATACCTTTCATTTGATAGCAAACTCTTAATGATTATCTCAGTTTAGTTTTTTTGTGGTTGGAATCTGATGTATTAATTCGGTAATAGAAAATTTTGATAACATGTATATAGCCTATGTCACCCGGGCTATTATTACGAATCTATTGACACCCCATTTATCAAAATCGGTTCAGTAGATTAGGCGCTACGGTGGAACATACAAACATACATACATAGACTGCCAAAAACATTACCCTTCCTTTTGGCTTCGCCGTAGTCGGGTAAAAACTCGGACAGATACAGATATGCGGGATACTCTGTCAAATATTCTACGCCCGCTTTTTGCATTTTGTGTAATGAGCGATCCTTCACGCCTGTTGAAGACTCTCAAATCTTTCAAAAAATCTTGGTGCTATATTTTCTAAATTAAAATGTATAAAACGTTATTCTTGGAAACCTCTGAAGAGGTGATTTGTACTTATTATTATAATCAAATTTGGTTCTGACATTGCTGAATTTGGATAATAATACCTTGTAAGAATAACGATTATTATTTACTAACATAATTATTCACAAACGTTCGCGTTAATAATAGTAGAGGATTTCATTTGATTATGGAATAAGAAATAGGGGCTATCAACCTTAATTTCGCCAGGGATCTGATAAGAACAACAACCGTTACATATTTAACACGACATGACTGAAAATTATTCCAGTATACAATCATTTAATGGATTAATGTTCTGAAGTGGAGACCGCGTCGGGAAAACGTAGCGAAGGACGCCCTCCGGCTAGTCGGAGTGACGGTTCACGTAAATTTCTTGGCAGAAGCTGGACACGGGCCGGCAACCGAGCTCGGCGGGCTGTAGCCGTCAATTTTTTGATGCCGATGCATCACAAATTTTAGCTCAGAATCCCAGGCAGTCAAACAGCGAGCAAAATTAGTTCAAAGGTTGTGTTCATACTTGAAATAGTCTACTTTTCAAAATTATTTTCTGAGCTAATATTTTCACACAACAGAAAGGCTAATGACGTCCTGAGGCCCTAGCACGAAAAACTATCGAGAAAGTATTCGTATCGTAAATGTCAAAATTTGTATGGCAATTGTACAGCGCTCCTATCGTGCGTAAGATGCAACTAATATTGGCAGCACAAACTACTTTCGACGAGAATCCTGCGGTAAATGTCACGTAAAGGTATCGAGTTTTCTAACAAATAAGCAAAAAACGGCAGCACGAACTCCTGATTTGACATAAGCAAAGTAAACCTAATGTAAATCTAATGTCATTTTGTCGAAACAATTTTCACCTAGAATTTGTTGGTGAGAAAAGATTCGAAACATATAAATGTATCGTTTTTCCCCGTTTTGAGCCTTTTTATGATGAATATTTATGTAGTTTCATATTTTATGTGTTCCTTTTGAATGTAGGGCCTGATTATTGACACAATAAAGAAGCAAACACGCAAATTTCGTCACTTTAAATATGTAGTAAATAAACCCATATAATGGTTGCAAGCATGTAAAAATCATCATCATCATCCTCTTAGCGTTATCCCAGTTTCAATCTGGGGTCCGCTTGCTAGTCTAATATGAACATAAGATGTTATTAAGAGACTCTCTTAACACTCCTGCGTATTCTACTCTACAATTAAGAAGGTGCTCTAATCTACAAGTATAAAAAATCTTATCCTAACTAACATATAATCAAACGCTGAAGATAGAAACATACAATTTGGGCCGCGGATTTATTTTATAACACGTAGGAAGGATTTTTATATTGTATCTTCAAGGGGGTAAGATTGGGTTTGTAAGATTGTTTTAAAACCCCTTGATTTTGAAGTAATAATATGCGGGCAAACAAAATATCCCGATAAGCGGCAATAGGCTCGCCACCTATTACGTGGGATCAAAACACTGGCGAAAAGTGGGCGTTTAATATGCCTCTGCCTACCCCTTCGGGGAAACAGGCGTGAGTCTATTTAGGTATGTATGTAATATGCGGGCACAGCGAGTATAATAATAAAATTTTGGTGACGGACGAGTATCTGCCGTAAATAATTCGTGAGTCTTACATCAGCGTCTTACCTAGCCCTCTCGGATATAACTGAATATCAATAAAAACGACCGCTTTAGTCAGAAGACATGTGATAAGATAGCTGTCTATTAGGCCTCCCTCACATTGGTCATGAGCGTTCCTCGAGGGTACGCTCAGCGTCCGTTCGGCGTGAGCCCGGCATTCACTTTGTACTACAGAGTGAACGCCGAGCGCACGCTGGGTGTACGCTCGAGTAACACTGACGCCCAATGTGAGGTAGGCCTTAATCTTATTAAGCTGTCGTAATAAATGAAAAACACCAATACAACAATAACCATTATTTTATTTTCAACTAAATATTCTTATAAAAATAGGCTTTGAATGTCAGGTACATAACACTGGTCCACTTTATTAGCTTCTGTATAAAACTTCATGCTTCTTAGCTAAACAAATAACCGGAATTTTCTTTAGACATCACAAATTTAAGGTGTTCCAACAACAATGAAACCTGTAAACTTATATTATTATAAACTTCTCGTTGAACATGTTATATTGTAGTATTCACGCAGTTTAACCAAAATAAAAGAATGTATCACGAACACCTTCCATAATAGTATTTACCTAATTCTTTATATAACAATGTGCCAATGATTTAATTACTCGTATTTTGATTTACTAGATTTTTATTTAATGACACAAGTCCGTCATCTGACGATGACAAGAAAGGACATTCGGAAACCATAAAATATTTTTTATGTTTTCTACAAAAGAGTTTTTACAATATAAATTTTATAAATATTAACTATTTCACCTAGTTTGGAACGTACCATTCATTCAATAAGACGGTCATTTAGCTCACATGGCCACATCCCTATGTACGATACCGTTACGATACTAATGTAAAGTCATCGAGTAAACGATAGATGTCAAAATTGGTTGGTGCTGGCTGCTATAATTCTGTTATCGAGGACTCGATACGTTTACTTATCAAATTCGCAAATATTTCGTGCTTGAGCCTCTGAATAATGTATAGATTGAGTTACCCTAACCGAGCGAGCCGGTTGTTTGTCTTCACTACTTAATCATTATTAACGGATCGACCCGCCAGCACTTGCCTAGTTTACCTAGTTTTTGTACACAACAACTATCAACTCATCGCTAAATTAAATTGACATTTATTATTTTTAGCTTATAGACTTATATTAGCTTTCGTTTCTAGTATAACCCGCCGGTACTCACGTCTCATTTTGTGACACGAGTAGTCGCGCAAGGGTCGAAAAGACCCAGATATGGAATACGTTGTTTTTAATAACTTAATTTAATTTTGGAGTTATTTGTAAATAAACTAGAAAGAGGATAATGAAGCAAACTTAAAAATAAGAAATGTTTATTATTTAGACAAACATGGAACATAAATTACAAGATCGAATCGGAGATCACTACAATTTTTTTACTTTTTATGAACAGGAAAATCTTTAACTTTTTTTATTTAATCTAAAAACATTTACATTTTTTTTATTATCAAATATGATCAACTATCTTATAAAAAGGGGAGTTTTATAAACACTTACACGAAACAATTTTCTATAACCAAGTTCCAAATAATTTTCTTTTTCTGTAAAGTAAGCATTCTTTCTTCCTTTGTCAATGCTACAACAATCTAATCTTATTTATTTTATTGCAATTGATACATACAAATGAAATATACTCTCTAAAATTTAATTATAGCAAAATTGGCATTGTTTTGGTTTTTCAGTCCTCTTAGGTAGGGCAGATCAAACATCACCCGAGCAAATTACTTGGCTCTGGCAAGGCCGGTCTGTCTGCATGTTTTTTTTTTACCATGTACTTGAAACACGCTGTTTCGTATATAACAAGGCAATGTAGTGATAGAAGCCCTGAATTCGGCTTATGATAGTGACTATGAGTGCAAACATTTCTTCATGAGCGCCATTCCTACCCTGGCAGTAACTTTGACGGACATAACTCAGAGACAAATCATGATTCAAGTCACGTCTTCTTTGCAGCAAACGGGCAAATATATTGCCGGCACTCCGGAATGACAATCTCCAGTCTTAGGAAATTCATCATCCTCAGAAAGTTTGTCTTAGCTACTCTGAAAACAATCTAAATACTAGTTGCTATAAATTTTCCAATAGTCTTTAATTTCGGACTTAATGTCTCCTTCAATGTATTCTTTTTCTAAAATGTTTTATAATTTTTCGTCATTCAAAAGATTTCGTGACGTATTTACAAAGAAATGAAATCAAAAGAATATGTTTGCAATCGAAAAATATACTTACACATCACGTCGCGCAAGGGTTGAAACGACTCATTCTCACTTGATTGGTCCGTACCGTCTAAACACCACGCGAAAATGGGCTGTGGCTGAGTGTGTGAATAGCCTATAAAGTTACTTGAAGGTACATAGCACGACGTCACGAATAAACTCATACAAACGTAGTTATGGTACAAAAACTAGAGTACTGGGTCTTTTCAACCCATGCGCGACTACCCGCGTGATAAGCAGGAAATGCATGATGGGTTTATACATACCATATAATGAAATGTTCCATTGCACTCTAAAAACGTCGGAATAAATTCAACTTTCTTAAAGGTTTCTTAAAATAATGCTGGTAGTAAAATTTTAAAGGTGCCTTAAATTTTCCATTTGCTTTGTCTAACCTCTAAAGGTATCCAGATTGGTCTCTAGAGACATTCTAAATCTAGAACAAAGCAACCAATATCGAATGAGTACTGTAAGACGATTTTCGTGTTTGTGCAAACGTGCGGTAACGTCATTAGTGGGTAGCGGCACCAGTTATCAGCACACGTGAACGTTCATTGACGATCGGGTCGGATGTTCGGGACCGTGTTGCTATCTCCGGGTAAGCTATGTGACAATTTGTGGGCTCGCCTCCACACGTATTACATGGTCTGAACGCCTGCAAATGTCGTTGTGCTCGGATTCCACATGGTAATGGTTGTCTTTATCCTTATGACGTTTTAAATTTTACTTATGGCTTTAAAGAAATGATCCGTTTGTTTTTATCGGAGATGTTATGTTTGGTTGGGATTGTCATTTGTGGGTTTCGTTTCTAAACCTGGTAAAAACATCGGAAAATTGTTAAGGACGACTTTATTATTTCTACTTTGTGATGTAATGTCACAATTCTTTCGCATGCTATTTTAAGCTTAATATTGTAGAAATAAAACTATTGCAGACTAAGTTATTTGCATTTGAGACTTCTTAGTAGGATTTTCAGACATTGTTTATGCGCTAGTTACCAGACATAAATATCGTTACCCAAAGTATACTAAATTACAGTTAATCTAAACTATTCTGAACAATTGCTAAATCAAGCACTGAATATATCATACATGAATAATATTCATCCCTCCCTTTTTCCCCGAAGCTTATTTCGATATTGTGTTATTGCGGCGTACAGCGATAAGTCTTGGAGCATACTGTAGCTCAATAAATAGTGGAATGTTCGCAAACGATAAGCCTATAGGAACTTTATTGACATACATTACATTTACCTTAGAGCCCTACTTCAGGGAACTTTGCCTTCATTTTACGCATATTTTTTTGAGCGTTACACAACAAATACTACACAATTATTTTGACTTAAGGAGCTCCGTTTTTATAGAAGTTATGTTCGTATTACTGAATCTCATAACAATTTATTTATTTTATTGGCCCTTCTTAACTGTGGTCAATAAATATTCTATTCTATTTAATTGTACGTAGTATCAGTTTAAAGATATTGAGGGCAGATTTGTAAACCAGCAATTATCACTGGCTATAAATGATCTATTAGTGAATTTAGACCTTTTCAGTCGACCTGAGCCGTGAATGAGGTTGCCCATGAACACCGACATGTTCCGATTTATTTAAGACTTGCCGTTTCTGATTTACTTAAGACTCGGTGCCGCCACACACACTTAGGCTAAAAGGTTTTAAAATTTGGTGTAATAACTAATTTAAAACACATTTTTTTGCATGGATAATGATAATTAAGAATCACATAAAAATATTTAAGTGAGATGCGTACAAACCCCGGCTTTTTGTGGCGGCTTGCCGCTTTTTAATAGCGATGTGGTGGCGCCTTGCTCTGCCGACACACTCGCCAGTCTGCAGAGCAAGCATCCAGCGCCAGGTGATAACCTCTCTTTCCCTGATCCATCTAACATGGATTCTGATTTTCTCAGCATTACAGCCAAGGATGTGGTTGGTGTCGTTTGCTCCTTCCAAAGTGGTTCCGCTGGTGGTCTAGACGGCTTGATACCACAACATCTGAAGGATCTTGTGTGTTCAAGCGCCGGGGCGGCCGGCGACACGCTTTTGAGGGTGCTTACGGCCTTAATCAACCTCATGCTCTCCGGAAATGTGAGCGATGACATCGTCGATATTTTGTATGGCGCTAATTTATGTGCCTCACAGAAGAGAGACGGTGGCATTCGTCCCATTTCCGTTGGGAGTGCATACAGGCGTATGGCAGCCAAGATATGCTGCCGACATTATAAATCTACTTTGGCAAGTAAATTTCAGCCCCTGCAGCTTGGCTTCGGTTCTAAGGGGGCCTGCGAGGCTGCCATACATGCCCTGGTCTACGTACCTTGGCTGTAATGGAGGTGAGGTTATCCTGAAGGTTGATTTGAAAAATGCCTTTAACTCGGTGAACAGGGTCACCTTGTTGACACAAGTTAAATTAAAAACACCGAAAATTATATAACTTTATTTGGCAGTGTTACAGACACCCTTCTAAATTAATATATAAAGAAAATCTTTTGGAATCCACTGTTGGCTGCCAACAAGGTGACCCTCTTGAACCACTAATTTTCAGTTTAGCCATTCATCCAATCATCAACCAGTTAAATTCAAAATTTAATGTCTGGTACCTGGACGATGGAACCCTCGGAGGGCGAGTTGAGACAGTTTATGAAGATCTAGCACTCCTAAAATCAAAATTGTTGTCCATCGGTTTAGAACTCAATCCAAGCAAATGTGAAATTTTTATTAACAACAGATTAGACAAATCTGCCATACTGTCAAAATTCCAAAATCTGGCGCCGAATATTACCCATATCGAAAGAAGTTCTCTTCGCCTCCTTGGGTCCCCAATTTAAGACAAAGGTTTCGATTGATTTCTACAAGAAAAAATTCAAAATTTTAGTGAAATTTCAGATAGACTACTCAAAATTAATATTCACTCGGCTTTCACTATTTTTATACTGATATTGTCTTTTTGTGCCTAAATTTACTCATGCTATTCGATCTTCACCATTTTGGAAAAACCCATCATCACTCTTTCAAATTGAAAATATTATAAAAAATACCTTAAGCAAAATTCTAAATGTGGCCTTGAACGACCGAGTGTGGCTACAGGCGTCCTTACGTGTACTCCTGGGCGGCCTCGGCGTTCGCAAAATTTCCGACGTGAGCTTACCAGCATTCCTGTCCTCGGTCCACGGCACTGCAGAATTGACCAGGAAAATCTTAGCACCTACACTGGTCGATTCTGAGGTGCCGTGTGTGATCGATGCCGTGAATGCTTAGAGAATGGCTTGTCCAAACACCGAGTTACCCGGAGACTTATCCTCTCAGAGGCAGTGGGACGGGCCGCTTTGTAGCGCAGTACGAGAAAATCTCCTAAGTACATCGTCCAATGCTGCAGAGCGTGCCCGTTTGGTGGCTGTGGGAGAATGGGAATCGGGTCTCTGGCTTCAGGCACTGCCATCGTCCAACATAGGTACCATGTTGGATGATACGACTTTCCGCATCGCTGCTTGCCTCCGTTTTGGTGCGATATGTGTTTCTCCGCATGGCTGTCACTGTGGGGAGGCTGTCGACAGGCTTGGTCACCATGGCTTATCATGCAGCAGGAGCGCAGGTCGTATATCACGACACGACAATCTCAATGACATACTTGGCCAAGCTCTTGTCACCACTGGCGTTCCAGCCCAACTTGAACCTCAGGGGCTGGCACGTGACGATGGCAAAAGACCAGATGGTATGTCTTTACTCCCACGGAACTTGGGTAGGCCTTTGGTGTGGGACGCAACGTGTGTCGATACCCTCGTGCCATCTCATCTTTCTGGCACAGCGGGTTGTGCGGGCGCTGCTGTTGCTACAGCGGAGACCTTCAAACGGCGCAAATACGCAAACCTAGTAGGGGATTACGTATATGGGCCGTTTGGGGTCGAAACGTTGGGGCCATGGGGTCCAAGTGCAAGATCTCTTTTTAGAGATCTCGCAAAGAGACTGGTCGACGCCTCGTGTGACCAGAAGGTTGGTTTGTACTTGGCCTAAAAACTTAGCATTGCCATACAACGTGGCAATGCTGCCAGCGTTCTGGGCACGCTCGCGGTCGACGGCGATGTGGAGGACTTTTATAACGCCCTCTAAATTATTTTCTTTTTCCGTTTTGTTTGTTTTGTATATACATATTTCGTAGGATAGTATTTTAAAATTTAATTTAAGGCAGCGATAGCCTAGTGAAGATACCAACAGACTGCCATGCAGAGGGTATCGGGTTCGAATCCACGGCGCGCACCAATGACTTTTCGGAGTTATGTGCGTATTGAATTGTTAATTATCGCTTATCACACAACCCCATATGATGCTATTAAAGCGGCGTTTGAGGATACTGGGAATATAGTAGTTGGGGAAATTATCAATGCTCGATTCGGTCCTAACAAGAAGCCCACATCAACCTTCTTTGTGAACTTGCAAGCTGGACCCAATAATAAAGCAGCAAAACAAATTCGAACCATCTTTCACCAAATTGTCACGATAGAAGATCCTAGAAAAAGAACTACTATAGTCCAGTGCCAAAGGTGCCAGCAGTATGGCCACACAAAAAATTACTGCATGAGGCCACCTAGATGTCTCAAATGTGCAGATTCACATCTAACCAAAAACTGCCCAAAAGTGGACCGCTCTACTCCAGCTACATGTGCCTTATGCCTTGGCTCTCACCCTTCTAACTACAAGGGATGTGAAGTGTATAAAGAGATTTTAAGCAGAAAACAGCAACGTTCCACCAAAAGTGTGAAAATCCCGACACCACAAATTCACATAAGTTCGGAGCAACAAACAGATCAGTCTGAGAAAGTTAGTGACAACTATACTAAAGCTAACCGGAAGCAATACAACCAGGTCCTGAAGAACAATAATGCTCCCGATGAAATTTCCTACAAACAAGCAGAAAACTTGTCCTATCAACAGCTATCATACAGTAAATTAGAAGAAATATTTATAAAACAATCTGAAAAAATTGATATCATCCTACAACAAATGAGCACCATGTTGGGGCTCTTGACAACAATAGTAAATAAATTAAAATAATGTTAAATACATTTAAAATAGCCACTTGGTACACAAATGGTTTATCACCCAACAAAAGTGATGTTGACCTTTTACTAAAAACACACAATCTCGATATACTACTCATTTCTGAAACACACTTTACCAATAAAAGCCACGTACACATAAGGAACTACAATATATACACAACAAATCATCCAGATGGGACAGCACATGGGGGCACAGCGGTTTTAATTAAATCCTCCATCGATCATTATGAACTCCCACAGTTCAGAACAGAACACATACAAGCTACATCAGTGAATATACGGGATAAAAACGGGCACTTCAACGTGTCGTCCGTCTATTGTCCTCCCAGGCACCGAATCACCGAGGAGCATTTCACTGCATACTTCAAAACCCTTGGACCGCGTTTCATAGCGGGAGGTGATTGGAACTCTAAACACCTACACTGGGGCTCAAGACTGATAACTACAAGAGGTAGAGAACTCAAAAAGTGTGTAGACAGGAACTACTTGACAACAATAGCCACATCAGAGCCGACCCACTGGCCAACTGACCCAAATAAATTACCCGACGTCATAGACTTCTTTATTATGAAGGGTCTCTCTCGTCTATTCCATCGAATTGACAATTGCCTTGATGGTTCTTCTGATCACACTCCTGTAATACTAACCATCAGCGCGAATATTCTGGACTGCCAAGCAAAAGCAAGATTGTATAACTGCCGAACAGACTGGAAATTGTTTCGCACCTTAGTTGAAGAATCTCTACAGTTGAAGATCTCGCTGAAATCCGAGGATGACATTGATAACGCAGTTTTAGCCTTTACAAGGACGGTTCAAGAAGCTTGCTGGAAGAGTACAGAAGCAGTGACTCATAGCAACACCAGACGTAATTATGTACCACACGAAATAAGAGACATGATTCTTGAGAAAAGACGTCTTCGTAGAGTTTGGCACATCAGCCGACATCCCGACGACAAGAGAGCGCTTAATAACTATATTCAGTCTCTTAGAAAATCTATCAGGGAAATGGAAAATGCTACAGTTGAAGCTAATCAACAGTCGCTAACAGCTACTGCTCATACCAACTACTCACTATGGAAAGCGTGCAAAAATATAAACCAAGCCACCAATCCAAAGCCACCACTTCGTCTGGATGGAAATAAATGGGCTAGATCCAAACAGGAAAAGGCAAATGCTTTTGCTGATTACCTCTCCAAGGTATTTGTTCCCAATGACTCCGTCCCTGGTGCTACGGAAACATACATAGATGACGTTCTCCAGCGAGACTTTCAGCTTGATTTACCTTTAAAAGTAGTAACACCAGGAGAAATAACGAGGACCGTCAACCGATTGGAAAATAAGAAAGCCCCAGGATTTGACCTTATCGATAAAAAGGTACTCTCTGAACTGCCTCGCAAAGCAATTGTTTACCTAACAACATTGTTTAACTGCATCATCAGAGTAGGATACTTTCCTGCTCTATGGAAGGTCTCGCAAATAATTATGATCCATAAAGCTGGGAAACCACCACATGAAGTGTCATCGTACAGGCCAATCAGCCTTCTCCCAACAGTTTCGAAGGTCTTGGAGAAAATACTATTGCGACGACTCTCATACGCGATGCACGAAAATTCTATAACGCCAGATCACCAGTTCGGGTTCAGACCAGAGCACGCTACCACGGAACAAATACATAGAGTTTGCAAATGTATCAGGTCTTCTTTGCAAAATCAAATTACTGCTACCCCACACTTTCTATCAAATTCTGGAATCTTACCTGGCTGATAGAATTTTCCAAATAAAGGAGGCAGAATGTACATCGCAATTCTGCGACATACTAGCTGGGGTACCACAAGGGTCAGTCCTTGGCCCAGTTTTGTACACTATCTTCACAGCAGATTTACCACAGACACCTGGTGTTACTATTGCAACCTACGCAGATGATACTGCAGTACTAGCTTCCAGTAGGTATGCGGCAGAAGCCTCTGCGATATTGCAACGGAGTCTCACTCAAATTAATGACTGGTTCAACACATGGAGAATCAAAGCAAGTGCCAATAAATCAGTCCAAGTTACATTTACTTTGAGAAGAGAAACATGTCCACCAGTGAGCCTTGGCGGCAGAGAGCTGCCAAACAGTAACTCCATCAAATATTTGGGGTTGCATTTAGACCGCAGACTGACATGGAACAAACACGTTGAGTGCAAGAGAAATGAAGTCAACCTCAAATACAGAGCACTGTATTGGCTTCTGGGAAGAAACACCAAATTGTCCATTGACAACAAGCTGCTGCTATACGAGTCAGTCATAAAACCAGTCTGGACCTATGGCATCCAACTGTGGGGAGCCACTTGTGATTCCAACATCAACAAAATCCAAAGAGCCCAGAATTATATCCTTAAACATATAAGCAACTCGCCCTGGTTCATTAAAAACTCAGAAGTGCATAAGCATCTGAACATAAAAACTGTAAAGGAGGAAATACAAGCCTCCCTTAAAAATTACAAACATAGACTGGAAAACCATCCTAATCAACTTGCTGTCCAGCTCACCCTACCCGACTGCATAACCCGTTTGAAGAGGCGTAGGATCCTAGATCTAGGCTAAATAGGCCACTTTGTTGATATGGAGTATGTTCCTAATGAGGCACATCTCTATCCTAAATTCTACCAAACAACATCACATTTGCTCATAGTCAGAATTGACTGATTGCAAGATTTCGATTTACAAAAAAAAAAAAAAAAAAATTTATCGCTTGTCCCGTGCCTCGGAGAGCACGTTAAGCTATCAGTCCCGGTTGTCATGAAGATCTTTGACAATCGTTACAGGGCGTCAGTACCTTCTAAATTAAACTGACACTAGTCTAAACCATGGAATATCGCTATCCCTTCGGGTTGCGGAGGTCAGACAGGCAATCGCTCCGTGGAAAAGCTAATATTCAGCCAAATCCGGTTAGACTAGGAAGCGGACCCCAAATTGAAACTGGGATAACGCTAAGATGAGTATTTTAAAATTTAAGTTAAGTTTAATTAAATAAATATTTAGTGGTACCTAAATAATATTATGTACATTGTTATGAAAATGAATAAATACCTACTCTAAAATGAGCATTGCTTTTATTTGTTACATTGTCCTAGCTTAAACGATTTGTACTCTACGATGTAACTTTAAAGTTTGTAGGTAGTAGAGCCTTGCTGATTTAAGTATTCTCTTCTTTATTCTTGTATTTACCTAGTACAAAACAATGCAAAACGAGCAATTGTTCAGTAGTTAATATTCATCCAGTATTAGGGAGAGGTTGCATATTAGAAAATCAAAACTTTTCTGAGCTAATTTCAAAAGAACAACGAACAAATCAACAAAGTTTAATATAACGATGGTCATTTTATCAAAAGTTCAGCTCACCAAAGTCTGGAATATCAATGTTTATATTATTTATTACACTATGGACCAAATCGTTTAAGTACAAAATCCCTAGTGCTAGTGCCTAGGGTTTGGTGCGACGAACTAAATAAATAGGTTATATTAGGTTCTCTTTTGACCCTTAACCCAAAAATAATCCGTCAACTTAGTCCGTATTCTTCACACTAGTTTAATAAACTGAAGTTGACGGAGCCTTGCTTCGCAGGGCTCCTATTTTCTTCGAATTTAGGGTCAAAAGAGAACCTATTTAGTTACTGGAATTACAGTTGGACCCAACCCTATGCACTCGAAAGCAAATAAATGATTTTTAGTCTAGTGAAACATTAGTTTAAATAAAATTAGTGCATTTGAAAATACGGTCAAATGACATTATTTCAAAGAAATAAATATGCTAAATAAAAATCTTCCATTCGGGATTTTTTATACCTACATTTAAATTAATAATTCTTAATAAGAAATCATTTGTTATTATAAAATTTGATTAGTTATGATTTGATATTATAAAATTACCTCTAGCAACTTTTGATCAGTCGTTCATTTGATGTCACATACATTGGGATTCTAAAATGTTTCTAAATAAAACATTTGGTCATTTAAATTTTGTTATTTCGTTTATTGTTCTTTTTTAAATTTGCTCGAGAAAGTTTTGATTTTTTAATATGCAACCTAGCGAGAAGTGCCAACAATGGTGCTACACTTGTTGAATTCCATCGAGGATACTCCAAGAACCCACGCCTCGCGGCGAGTAGGTATGTTGCGACTACTCATTTAGTCCGTCATATACCAAAACGCCTGTTTCCCATAGTTTCTATGCTTTTTACCAACTGCTAGATTAAACTGCTTCATTTGGGTTAATATTGAGGGTACCATTGCAATATCCGCTTTGGTAATCATAAAAAAGTAGTCAAAATAAGGACAAAGAGAGCCTTCCTCTCTTTCCCACCAGACTAGACATTAGCAGGCTTTCTCTTTCTGTAACCGATATTTTTCCGGTTGAGTTGGCATATTTGTACCAAATTTAATGCATCTCTGCCACTGTATTTCTGTCACAGAAGGCTTTTACAGTTTCCAAACTGTTTGAGAGCCTTAAGCTGCCATTCTGCAGTTCCCAGTAATCGTATGAGTTGCATGAGAGAGCCTTGCCGTCGCGTCATTAAAATGGCCTAATGCCTGTACAAACCAGCTAAATTTCAATCTGCAGGTTCTAATATTAGTACTACATAGTAGCTCCTTTAAGATTTTATGCCACCAAGATTTTTGCCGCCAGTACAATTCACCACTTTACCTGCTACATTTATGTATATAGGAAGGTCTGATACGCGATGTATTAGCTATATACCCACAAGGACTCTGCACGCAGTTGATTAAACAGTGCTGTTCCTTGTACTTACGAGGCACAGGGGAGGCTGTACTCTTGTAGGCGCGGTACAAGACAAGACGGGATTATTACACTACCTTCACTACAAATACTGTTTACGTTTAATTTGCTTAACGCAATAATCAATTTTAAACTTTCGCGATTTGTATACATCATACAATATTATTTAGCGGGTCTTAGTCGCGATAATTTACTTATCTAAAGGCATAAATACCTCTGTTATTCTGCTACGGTTCTACCGGCTTGCAACGGTTGTGGTCGCGGAGGGACTGTGACCGGAGGCTTAACGCACTCGAGGAAATCAGTGCACACCCTGAAGATGAAAGTTGTATAAATAGTATTAGTAGTATATAATTTAATAAACTTAATGCAAAGATGATTTATTAAGATTTAGCTTATTCCGTAGTCAATTTCATAGACTAGGTTGTGGTAGCTGACTGATGCATCTTTAGTTTTGGTCATTTTCTTTTCGTACGAAACGTTTTTAATTAGACCTTTCGTAACGTTTCAAGTGCTTTACGGGTATAGGATTATGACTGCGATTCACTTGGTGTTCATTTCAATTAAATTCATTTAATTTCAACCTTACAATTATTTTAATGTTGGCGATACCAATATTATAGGTTCATTTTAATTGCTACATTATTCTGATAGTTGTGCCTGTGATTATGTTTCACACCAAATTTTATGAAGCCATCTATTATAATGGGATAAACTTATTCTGTTTGTTAACAAGTTTCGTATAAGTGAGTTGAACAGATTAATAAGTATAGAACAGGATATATTATTGTATATCAGCCATATGCAAAAGCAGTTTGGTTTGTTAGTTTGTTTGTTGGAGCAGCAGTTTAATCACCCAACCGTTCTTAATTAACGAAGTTTGGACCGCTCACCCCACGAGACTGGAAAAAGCGCAATAAAAGCAAATCTTTTAGAAAAAGATTTGTTTTCTTTGAAATTTTTTCGTGGAGATTCTTAATTTTCAATCAATTAAATAAAATTCATCTTTCATCAAATTGCAAAAAAATAATGCGTGGTAATAGAAATAATATTGACGTAACTGGTCTTAATCGCGTTATTATTGCAAAAGAAAGCTGCGATAACTCGTTTTTTTTATGTTAATGAGTGTAGTGCGGATGAATTGATTTTATTGAGATTATCTGATGACTTTTCAATAATAAATGGACTTCAATGAGGATTTTTAATTTAATTTCCAATGTTTGTTTCATAAAAGATGTATAATAAACCTAGTTTCAATCTGAAACATGTGTATTTTTATTTTGCCTAGCTATATCTCTATATCGATTAAGTACCTATATATTAATTTAGTTAAAACGTTTTATCGGCAAGTATACCTAGACAAGGAGTGGGTATTTGTGTATAGTGGCTTCCATTTAATAACGACGCACTCACTGACTATATTGGCGCAGAACGCAATATATTCTGCTCTCACTTTCATGCCATTAACTGGGACCAGAGGCCCTATTTTATATGACATTGAAATTACATTTTGAACGAAATGAGAATATTTTTAATTGACTCAGAATCGGTATTCTGCTAACCTAATGTCATTATCGTATAATTTGACTTAAACAGTTCGTCGTTGACACATATTTTGACACTTGTTTCAATTTACGATGTCGTTACAATTTCTTTCAAATATCAGTTAATTTACGAGAATACCATTTGTGACGTAAGTATGACACTGACATTATATCGAAACTGTATTTTGAACAAATTTATTTATAAGTAATGTACGCAAGTGCCAATCCGCACCAAATATTGCGCAATCAAATGGTTAATTTCACGTTTGTATCAGTTAGATGAAAATTAACTAACTCTATTCTATATCTATTGGAAATGTGCTGAACTAGATATTTTTTATATTTGGTATTTATATTTGTATTGACATACATAGTTAAACTGTTCTTAGTTACTCATCCAAAACGTATATGTAGTCTAATCCAATGGAAAACGTAGTTCTTACTTTATGGCACGTATTTAATGCAGCATCTAAGTAAAACGAATACAAGTTTCAAAAATTATTAGAGTGGGTACCATATATAATAGGTTGGCAGCTAATAAGAAGTATCGTAATAAGTAAAAACTAGCATACCTAATTATTAATATGTCAGTTATAAGCTTCGTTTTAATTTAAACCAGCAGTATTTTTTTTGGGAACTGAATAAGTATAAGTATAGTATATAGTAGGTGCATAGGGTGCCCACCAAAAAGGTGCATAGGGTGCCCACCAAGAACTTAGGGTCCCAAGCCAACCTCACCTGCAAGTGGTGGACCTGCCGATCAACGGACGAGGCTTTGGCAAACAAAATATCCCGATAAGCGGCAATAGGCTCGCCACCTATTACGTGGGTTCAAAACACTGGCGAAAAGTGGGCGTTTAATATGCATCTGCCTACCCGTTCGGGGACACAGGCGAGAGTCTATGCATGTATGTATGTCAATAAGTATCTAAGCGGAAACTTTATGATGAATAAAAAGTAGAAAATGGGTATTCATAAATAATACAAATTTCAATATTTGGCAAATGATTTTATCTTAAATGAAGTGTTTCGTATAAGTAAATAAGACGCTTCAGTCTTTTAAGCCAAGTTGGCGGAGGCCTGCTTCGCAGGGCTCCTATTTTTGGGTACAGGGTCACAAGAAAACCTAACATAACCTACCTACCTAACCTACTACTAACATTATTAGTCGCCAAGTAATTATTTATAGCTCCTCGGCTAATATTTCAATTGACTTGTATAGTTTATTCACTAGGTACCTAAACGCAGCTGCTAGTTTTTAGTTTCTATAACACCCTTAGATCTTATTTAATATAATAGTCGCGAAAATATTTAATCGCTAGCAAGTTATTTTATCAGTTCCAAACATTTAGTCATCTTTAAAGTTATTAGACACTTGGAAAATAATAAGCTTGGCCTTATTGGCTGACTGACAAACAACGCACAAACTACTGGACGCAAAAGGCTGAAAGGCATGACTGTATATTAATTTAGAAGTGTTAGGGTTGTACTCAGGACGGATTGACCGAAATAACCTCGGGATCGAGCAGCTGTGTCTCTAGTACTAAATATATATAGAAATACATTCCTAAAGGCAGCTTTAATTGTATGACATATCGAAAACCTTAAACAATATTGCCACCATAGCAGCTTAATCTTTCGCGCATTAAACGTTGATTGCTATAACGATTGTAAATCAATTCCCGGTTCGATCCACTGCGTTCTCTCACGCTAGCATAGTGTTCCGCTGCAAGGCTGCGCACATAAGCCGGCCTTAACTCTCGACCGAGAGTTCCGACTTGTTAGGCCATTACTCCACTTAATGCTGCCACTATCCACCAAGGTATAGGTACTAGAGGTGTTAACACACTGTAGGTACATATGGAATATAGTATATATTATATCGCGAGTAAGACCCGTTTGAATAAAATTATGTGATGTATACAAATCGCGAATGTTTAAAAGCCCTATCGGTAGTTGCGTGTACAGACTAGCAGGCACTGTGACAATTCTCGATCCAAGATGACAAGATGTTTGTGAACGTAGGGATTTACTTAGACTCTGGCACTGCCATTGCAGCGGTGAATATAAATATAGATGCACTACGTTACTGATGATATACACTTGGATAAGTGACGGCCTTAAATTTACTATTGACGCACATATATTGAAAAGTCAGTTGTTTGCGTCATGCACCGTATTATATTTATAAACATAGTACTTTCATGTAAGTATTAAACCCTTTATATTTAAAATAGAGCATCTACTTTAAAGGCAAATTGCCTGGTTCACTAAGTGTCAATTAACTAACACGCACATTGTTAAAAGTAACGTTCAGTCTACATTGATTTTCACAGCCTTTTACAGCAAACCATTATCAAAATTTCAAAGCTGAAACTACTCAATTAAATTCAATGAAACATCGCCATTATTGCTTTAGTTGGAACAAGAAGGGTCAGGGAACATAAATGGACACTAAAACTCGCTTAATTGTGTCTAATATACATAACAAAGAGGGCAGGGAAGCTGTAATCGTGTGAAATCTCACTAATTTGCGTGCATTCGCCCTTCGTGCAATATTAAACGGATACGTATGGGGCAACAGCTTAATAATTATACGGCAAAGAAAGAATTATAATTTGTCGTGGGTGTATTGCGACACCCTTGAGGTAAGCACGATGTATAGAGCCTGTATTTTGCTGGCGAATGTGCATATGCATTGGAATAGATTGTTTTGGTACATTTCTATTGAATTCTAATAAAATTACGTGGGATTCAAAAATTTCGTTTTACTTTTGGATTGGTGTCTGAGTGGTTTGTAAAGTCTCCTGTACTATAAAGTTTTGCCATGTGTGTTCAAAGATGAACAAACAATCACGCTTTAGAGTCCTAACTATGAATGTAAATGAATTGATAACAAG
Source organism: Euclidia mi (assembly GCA_944739405.2). NCBI lineage: Eukaryota > Metazoa > Arthropoda > Insecta > Lepidoptera > Erebidae > Euclidia > Euclidia mi. The sequence goes on from OX123201.2 coordinate 4,933,668, forward strand.
TCAAGATATAATTATGTGTGGTTATTACAAATCGCTCTTTTATTATGTAGTTTTATCACCACAAGATCAACATTTACTCGTATAGTATACATACTATTAGATATCTGTAGGATCTAATCCGATAACTTAACTGCTCACTTGTGCTCTTTTTGTGATGGAGCTAATAGTTAATCGTGCTACGCTTGTTACTTGACCGCAAAACCCTTTTTTTTCTCAACTCGACGCCATGTGCCAGAGTGTGATCGACCGGGCTTGGAACTGGCGGAGGAGGTGTGTGGAGGCTCTCCCCTAAAGGCGGGGCATACCCACTAAAACCACCGCGGTGTCCCTACGGGTCCCGTGTAGTGGCGGGGTCACGCGATTCGCGGATAGCATACTTTTCCGTGACCCCGCCCGGGATTTGCCCGCCGTTAGTGTTGGCGGGCCCCGTCTCGTTATAACGTGGGAGGCGGCGCGGAAACTACGCCGCCTCCTTGCCTTTTGGCGGACGGGGAGCAGTCGCAGCGCTCGCCGTCCACAGGCTCTAAAACACCGCATCTCCACTTCCTCTGTGGCCCCACCGCAACGCAACCAATGGTGCACCCCCATTCGGTCGCGGGGGATAGGGCGCGCGGCAACGCAACACCGACACGCCTCTCCTCGCCCGACTGCGAAAGACAGACAGAACTGTCCCCCGCACCCGCACCTCACTCATCCTACGCAGGCCTCACCCAAGCCCACGTGGAGCGTCCACTCCGTGGGTGTCCTAGCCCCGTGGCTAGGACCGTAACCGTGTCAGTAACCGTGTTACTGAGCCCCCCCCCCCACCACGACAAGGTGGAAATACCACGAGGGGGGGGACTGCAAAATCCAATCTCTTTGGGTTTTATGTTGGTATTCAGAAGTTCAAGCAATTTGTATTGGAATGAGGAAGTTTACTATAGCTTAAGCAATTTTACCTACCTTGTTATGGATAATTCAATAGTAACCAGCTTGTTAGTCTAATGATAAGTGATAGATTAAGCTGGAGCTAGTAGGCAGAGGTGAAATAATACACCCACATTTCACCATGAATTTTTTAGATCCCACGTAATAGGGGGCCAAATCTGGGTGTAATTTATCTACAGGGTATCAAGACCCATCACCAAGCCGAAGTCTACTCGTTTTAGACATCATGCCAAGTCATACCAAGCAAAAATAAAACCTGGGAAACGACTTTTTTTTAAGTATTCACTTTTTCCAGCCGCTATAAAAAATGTGCGCGTGCAATTTTTGAAATACCTACTAATCCATGGGTGCATAGGACATCTATAGAACAGGTTGACGGGGTAAATGCACCGATTTTGTAATTAATTACAAAAAATCCATAGCAACATTCAGCCTCAATATCTCCTGAACCAGTAATTTCCCAGGTATGATGCCGAAGCATTGGCCGTGTGGTTGACGGCATAGAATACAAGTGTCACCACCGCCTATCTCCCCGTGGGTGTCGTAAGAGGTGACTAAGGGATAACACGATGCAAATACCATCTTTGCGTAGAGACGGAAAACTCGACATCAAACCCTATACGACTGCCTCGTTGGTCTCGCGGCATAAATGTGCCCGTGGGATTGGGAGGTCCCGGGTTCGATTCCTGGGTCGGGCAGTGTTATTGGGTTTTTCTGTCACGAAATTCTCAGTAACAGCACGGAGTCTGGAAATGTGCCCGGTACGGCAATAGGCTCGCCCCTTATTACGTGGGACTAAAGTATATCTGGCGAAAAGTGGGTGTAGAAATACACCTCTGCCTACTTCTTCAGGGTTATAGGCGTGAGACTATGTATGTATGTTTGTATGATGCCGAAGCAAAAAATGTTCGTAATGATTGGTACCATATGGGGTTTCAGTTTTCGTTAAGGGTCTTTTTACACCCTGTATATTTAGCACATTATTTTATTGGTTATCTGACCACCATTGTACAAGTTCTGCCTAGATTGTGATCATAATAAAATTGTGGATGTGTGTCAATTGTTCCAGGCTATTATTATTTTAAATATTACAAATATTATCTCTGAGTATTTGATAATGTCCTCTTGATACTTGATGGCACGGGCTGTTTTCGCAACTCCATGTCTTGGCGTGAATTTTGCGTACCACCATTGTACAAGTTCTGCCAAGATTGTGATCATAATAAAATTGTGGATGTGTGTCAATTGTTCCAGGCTATTATTATTTTTAATATTACAAATATTATCTCCGAGTATTTGATAATGTCCTCTTGATACTTGATGGCACGAGCTGTTTTCGCAACTCCACGTCTTGGCGTGTATTTTGCGTACGGGTATGGTCGGGAATGGTCTTGTCTTTTGAGCCACCCCAGCTCTTCGAGGAAGACCAGCAGGCACTTGATGTGGCCCACTGATTCCCTCAGGATCTGTGTCTGGTCAGGTGCTGCTGCCTGTACTGTGAGACCTCAGGGCAGTTGAGGAGCAGGTGGGCTGCGGTCTCGTCTGCTGCCATACAGGCTCTGCACAGCGGGCTGTTGGTGATTCCTATAGTAAATAGGTGCTTATTAAAGGATCTGTGTCCTGTATAGGCGGCCGCGACTGTCCGAAGTTGTTGCTTGGACAGCCGGAGTACTTGTTTGGCTATCTTACCGTCTAATGCAGGAAGAGCCTCCTTGGCCTGCCTGCATGTTTCGATATCAATCCAGGACTGGTTGTGCTGTTGTCCTAGTTCTATTTCTTACCAGAAGGAAGGGAAATAATGATCTCGGGTCCCACCACCCCTAGTGCCGAGGTGATAGTATGGCTTTTGAGGGCTGAAAGGACAGCCATACTATGTGAGAGGATCCTAATGGATCATTCTCTTACCTCACGTGCCATGATTGCTGTGGCAGCTAGGATTATGCCAAAACATTTGGCCTGGTAGACGGTATTATAGGCTCCCAGCGGTTCTGCGATGTTGTTGTTTAGGTTCTCGGAGAATACTCCTGTACCCGTACCTGTATCCGTCTTAGACCCATCTGTGAAGATCGTGTGCTCATTGTGGTTAACCGCTCCTCCATGTAGATCCTCGTACAGTTGGATTTTGTATTTCTTGTCGAACACAAATTGTTTCGGTATTCAGTCGTCAATGGCTTGTGTTAGAGGAACTTGTTTGAAGAGTGTACTTAAGTTGCTAGTGTGCGGTGTATTGGTGTCTTTCCAGAGCTTCAGAGCTCTTAGCCGAACCGCCGTCATTGTAGCTTCCTGTTGTATGAACAGGTGCAATGGAGGCAGGTACAACACACCTCGACTGTTGTTGTAGGTGTAGTTTTCATGCAGCCCGTGGCCGCTAGGCATGCAAGTCTTTGAAGCTTGTTGGCGACCGTTGTTAAGTTGGTCCAAGGCCACCACACTACTGCGTAGCTTATTATCGGACGTATAATTGTCTTATAGAGCCATAAGACAATTTCGGGGGATAGGCCCCAGCGTTTGCCTATCATCTTCTTGCACTGTCAGAAGACAATGCTGGCTTTGATGAGCTTATTTTCCATGTGGCTGTTCCATGTCAATTTGCTGTCGAGAGTGACACCCAGGTACTTGAACCCGGTGGACAGCTTAAGCTCTGTATTAAATAACCTGGGCAGTCGGTTAGTACCCAGCGCTTGGTCGGGTTTACAGATAATTCGTACTCATTACACCACCACTCTACTTGCTTTTAGATATCTGCTGCTTGTTGCGTGAGGTCGTACACTGTACTGGTTACCTTACCTGAGGAAAGAATGGTTAGATCATCTGCATAACCCATTGTGTAGAAGTATCTTGCGTTGAGTTTGTCTATGAGTTCATTGATGACTAAGTTCTACAATAGCGGGGATAGTACACCTCCCTGCGGGCACCCTTTAGTTATCAAGGCTGTCTGGGTGTCGCCGTGCAGGCGCACTACCCTTTTGCTGAGCATATTTTGGATCCACTGTATAAGCATCTGATCCACACCATGACTGGCTAGAGCGTTGCTTATGCTGGAAAAGTTTGTCTTGTCGAAGACTCCTTCTATGTCAATGAAGGTGCCCAGACAGATGCTTTTTTGTTGTATAGCAGCTTCTATCTGGTTCACGACCTGATGTAAGACCGATCCCGTCAATTTCCCTGAGCTTTATGCATGTTGGTTGGCATGTAGCGGTAGATGCTTAAGTGCCCCACTTCTTAGTTCCTTCTTGCAGAGCCTTTCCAAGGCTTTAAGCATGAAGGAGGTCAGGCTTATTGGTCTGAATGACTTTGCATTGGTATAGTCTGTTTTGCCTGGTTTTGGTATGAAAATTAGTTTGACTTCCCTCCATCTCTTTAGTACATATCTGAGGGACAGGCTAGCCCTCATGATTGCCAGAGGTCTTTTACGGACAGGTTCACCCCCCCCCCCATGTAATAACCCTGGAAAGATGCCGTCCAGTCCGTCTGCTTTGAAGGGATGGAAGCTCTCGATGGCCATCGGAGTTTTTCCTCTGTGATCACGGTATTTGCGTGTCTCCACTCGTGTTCAGTCGCCACTCTTTATGTATCGTGCCACGTTATTACCGGGGTGAGGACGCAGCCTGGGAAGTGTGTTTCAAGTAGGACGCGTCTTGTCTCCTCCTCCGATGTGTTGTATGTGTTATCCGGTTTACGGAGAGTACCTGGTGCAACCGTTGGTTGCTGAGCCAGTAATTTCCTTACCCGGTTTGCTTGTTGGCAGAATTCAATGCTCCCATAGAACTTCCTCCATCCCATGGTACGTCTGTATCTGAGGCATGTCTTGTAGCTTGATTTAGCCGCTTTAGAAGCGTCCCAATCTTCGTCTGCGCTTGTGTTCATTGCCCTGACCTCGTAAGACCCAGCGACCTCATATGAAGACATAAACAAAGTATTGTTTTCAACCCAGGCCTTTTTATGTCAATCTGAAATTTGCAACCAATGACCTCACCCGATGACATATTCAATCTACAAACATATTTCAAAATTTGCGGAGTTAGGCTTCTTCATTTTTCTTGTACGTCATTGGCTATTAGATGCTCGTGGCAGATTTAGCGGTTGAATCAATGAACCAATAACGAGTCAAATAATTATTCACTCAGAGTTAACCATCATGGTGGGTCGACGCAATCAAGGTATGTTTAATTGCTTATTATCGTATGAATCTCTTTAGTGATTGTTAATTTATAACTTTTATTAAAAAAAATGAGATGTTGTCGTGTAAGTAACAAATAATATTCGATTAAAAACACTGGTTACTAGGGAGAAAATTTTCATAAAATTTTTATGTGATCATCTGATCACAATGAGTTTTACTTCTGATTTTAGTCCAATTTTGTTTGTCATCAACTGATCACATTGGAACGTAATTCAACTTATATTTTTGTTTTATATTGTGTATAATAATTCTTAATTCTCCTTTTCGTAGCCCTTTAAGAGAAAATTATCGTAGAACAGTGGTTCCCAAAGTTGTATGAGCCACCCACCAGACAAAAATTCCAATATTGTGACCCACATCTTAGCTGTCTTTGAAAAAAAAGGTGGATCTTGTTATAATGCTCAGATTCTCTTGTGGCAAGTAGCGCACCACTTAATGCTGTAGTATGTAGCCAAATTAGAATCGGAATCGCCGTACATAGGACCCACGCAAATATTTATTCGCGACCCACCAGTGAAATGCTGTCGACTATTTATCGCAGTCTGATTGAGAAAACTACATTCCCCGCGATGAAGACCTTGATGATCCTGCTTTCACTGCGGAATCGGGCCATCACACAAGTGAATCTGAATCAGATTCGATCTTCAGCTTTCCTTTTTTAATCCCTGCCCACTGCCCCCCGAATATCTTCGCCGTACCTGACTACAGGACGTCCTTCGCTTGCCGAGACGCGGTCGCCACACAACAACCTTTTCTCCAGCCAGATTGCTCTAGCGGCCATCTGTTCTGCGGCATATAATAATATGACCTACTGCCACTACAGCTTGCTTATTCGCTAAGTCGGTTACTTTAGTTCTCTGCCGAATAATTTCGTACCGGATTTGATCCCTAAGAAAAACTACGAGCATTGCTCTTTCCATAGCTCGCTGAGCAACCTTGAATTGGTGGACAAGTCGTACAGTGAGTGGCCACGTCTCGGCCCCGTACGTCAATACGGATAGAACGCACTGATGACTCGTCGCCGATACTCAAACCTTGAAGACTTTGTCTTCAAGCTTTGAAGACCGACCCGACGAAGTTTTCCAAATGCCAAAGCTCAGCCGTATCCGTTTCTTGACTTCCTTATCTCAGTTGTTTCTACCTAATTGGGTGTCATAGGTAAATATTTTCGGAAACAGCCTCGATGGAGGTTCCATTTACGGCGACTGGTTCCGGTTCAACATGCTCGATAATCATAATTTTTTGTCTTTTCCGCTTTCCAATCCGCTGAGACGATGTAACCAGATTGTCCAGCATTAGTTGTCATTCCTGCAACATTTCTGCCATGATGACAATGTCTTCTACGAATCGTAGGTGGGAGACGTATTTGCCGTTTACATTGATGCCATGATCTATCCAGTCCAGCATCCTGAACATATCCTCCAGCGCGTTGGTATACAGTTTCAGTGATTTCACATCGCCATGTGCCTCATATAGACATCCCATCACTTCTATGTATCGCTAGTCCACTTGGCATCGTTTCAAATTATCCAGAACAGACCAGATGAGTTTACAATTGTAATAAAGACGAGTGTTCGGTCCGGAGTTCGAAAAGACGAGTGCACAGAGCGGACGTGTTATTATTTAATTTAATATATTCAAAAAAGGTCATTAGTCAATTACGAACCTCACCGCACCTAATTACGACATCTTCTTCAAAAATCAAACGCGAGTGACATACACCGTAATTGTGTTGAGCTACGAGTAAGGAACGCGGCATCGACGCGGTAGCCGCTCCTCACCCCCTCGAGTAACAAGGACGGAATATCTACTACAGCATTGCACCACCGTACGCATCTAACAGCGGCGTACAAGCAACTTCCACGTGAGTAATTGCATACATAGATCTACAATGAGCACACTACACTCACCGCCTAGAGGTGGCATGGGTGCAGGACGCAGCGGATCTTATCCGAGTTTGTCTGAAGCATACAGTGAAACTACACCACAGATTAGTCTTCGTAATAAACGAAAGTTACCCGATGATAATGAAGCGATTAAGTCTGATATTGCAGATATAAAAAAGCAAATGTCTGAAATGATGGAATTATTAAAATCCTCCAAGAACGAACAAACTATAAGTATAAATAAGCTTACTCTAGATGTTGCTGCGATAAAAGCTGAAATCGGTAATATTAGCTGTACTATGCAAAATATTATCTTGGAGAATAATAACTTAAAAGACAAACTTTCAAAATTATCTGTTGTTGCTGAAAATACAGAAAAAAAAGTGGAGGGTCTTGAAGCCGATGTCAATAATCTAAAGAATATGCCACCTTCATCTTCTGTAACACTTACTACACACAATGAAATCTTCACCGAAATGGTAGAACGAAACTTCCGAGCTAAAAACATCGTAGTTGTTGGCATTCCTGAATCCCAGAATAATACTACAACCAGTCGGCAAGATTACGATAGGGCAGAAATACTGCGAATTACTGGGCTAATATATAATGGCTGCCCTCAACCCACTAAAATATTTCGCCTTGGTAAATATAAATCAGAGAAAACACGTGCAATAAAAGTATGTTTTTCGTCTGAAGACACATCAAAAAATATACTACGAAATAGAAATAAGATTGACGAGGAACACATCAAAATATTTTCGGATCAAACTCCATATCAAAGAAAATACCTCCAAAATTTAAAACAAGAGCTTCAGCAACGTACCTCAAACGGAGAAAGTGGTCTTAACATCAAGTATATCAAGGGCATACCAAAAATAGTCACATATAAAGAAACGCAAGCTGTATCTACAACGAAAGAAATTCCAAAAAACTAACGACATTCAAGGAAAAAATAACATACCAAATTACTCAGATATTATTTTTACAAAAAAATCTCTAAAATGTTTTTATGCGAACGCTCGTAGCATTGTTAAACCAGGGAAATTCGATGAGCTTAGATGTATTATAGCTTCCCTACAAGTAACCATGCATATAATTATACTTTCGGAAACCTGGATTAAGAGTGAAGATGAGGCAAAAATGCTTCAGATACCCTCTTATACCCATTACTACAATTATAGACAAAATAAAAGGGGAGGTGGAGTGTCAATATTTGTGCACAACAATCTCAAACATCATCTTGTTGAAGAACAATGCGTGGATGATACTCACTATCTCTGGGTATACGTAAAAAAATTCTCGCTAAATATTGGTGCTATCTATAAACCCAATAAAATGAACATGGACAACTTCCTCGAAATATATTCGCAACAATTACATAAATTAAAACGAACAATAGTCTTTGGCGATTACAACCTTGACTTACTCAATCCGGATTTAGCGACACAAAATTATAAGCACACCTTAAAAGAGAACAACTACAAAATTCTGAACAAAATAAGTCCAAAACACTGCACCCGTGAAACAACCTCAACCAAGACAATGTTAGATCATGTTTCTTGTAATTTAAGTGAAAATAATTTTCATTTTGTCACTATGGAATCTTCAATGTCTGACCACAAACAAATACTTTTGGAGATAAAGCAATACCAACCGCCACCTATCATGAAACAGAAGTACTACGCAGTAGATTACAATAAACTTTATCGATGCCTAGATGAATGTCCTAAAAATCATGAAGAACCAGAGTATGAGAAATTGGCAGACAAATTACAATCTTGTTTGAATAAATGCAGAATTTCAAAAGTTAAACTCCTAAATCCTCCGCGGCAAGATTGGATAAAAAAACAACTATTAGAAGATATAAACAACAAGAACCTACTATGGCAAAAATATAAAACAAACACGGCAGACACGGAATTAAAGGCAGAGTATGAGCGTACAAAAGCTAGAGTATGACACAACATAAGCAAAGCGAAAAGAGACTATTACTTAAAGAGGTTTGAGGAAAATTCAAGTAAACCACGAAAATTGTGGCAACTCATAAACGATTTGTCAAAAAACAAACTGCATGATAGAACTGGACCGGACAAACTTGAAACGGCAGCTGGTATTATTATAGACCAAAAGGAAATATGTGAAAGTTTCAACTCATACTTCTCGACTATTGGCTCAACCCTAGCAAATAAGATCTTCGAAAAATCAAAAGGAAGTCGAATTATAGAAGAGTGTAGACTAACTGATACAACCGAATTAAAGTTTCTAAAACCAGCAACTACGAAAGAAGTTATTACCATAATTAAACACTTAGACTGTAATACTGCATCTGGCATTGATGGTATTAGCACAAAAACGATTAAATGCGTAACAGATATTATTGCTACGGAACTAACAGCTTGCATTAACCACTGCATGGCACGAGGTATTTTTCCAAACGATTTAAAAGTTGCAAAAGTTGTACCTATTCATAAATCCGGAAGTAGATTTGACCCGTGCAATTACCGCCCAATTTCAGTTCTCCCGGTGATTTCTAAAGTTTTTGAAAAGATTCTTTACAACCGATTAGAATCATTCCTTAATTCAAAAGGTTTCTTTTACCGGAAACAGTATGGATTTAGAGCTCAATCAAATACTCTAGCTGCTACAATTGATCTCGTAACTAAAATTAAAAATAAAATTGATAAAAAGCAAGTTTCTCTAGGTATATTTATTGATCTAAAAAAAGTCTTTGACACCATCAGTCATGACATACTGTTACAAAAGCTAGAACTCAGTGGTGTTACAAGCAAAGCACTTGAAATTTTTAAATCATATATGGATGGCCGTAAACAAATTGTAAAAATAGGTGAATATGAAAGCAGTCCCTGTGTCCTCGATTTTGGCGTCCCCCAGGGATCAATACTGGGCCCCCTAATGTTCCTTATCTATATAAACAGTATCAGTGCATTAGGCCTCAAAGGAGACATCTCCCTTTATGCAGACGATACAAGTCTGTTTTACTTTGGACACTCTGTCGAAGATATAATAGGCGACGCTCAGAATGATCTTAACTTGTTGAATGAGTGGTTTCAGTCAAATCTTTTAACTATTAACATTACAAAAACAAATTATGTAATTTTTGCAGCAAAAAATAAAAAAATAACGGATACTTTTGAACTTAAAATAGACGGCCAACTACTTGAACGAAAACCAAAACAAAAATACCTCGGACTTATTTTAGATAGTAACCTAACCTGGAAGCCACACTTAGAAAAACTTAAACTTAAACTAAGTCCACTCACAGGGGCGCTACGCAATATAACAAATTGTCTCCCTCAAAAAGTACGACATCTAATTTACAATTCTCTAGTTAAGCCTCATATCGACTACCTTATTGAAATCTGGGGTACTGCAGCGAAGACTAACATAGATCCAATTCAACGACTTCAGAATAGATTAATTAAAATTTTATTTAACTATAATTTTCGGACACCTACTGAAAAGATATACGAGGAAACAAAAATAATGAACACAAGACAAACGTACACTTACTACACATGTATTCTCATACGTAAAATATTAAATATGGAAATTCACTCAAATTTAAAGTTTGTAACAAAACAGCAAACACGAAGGATCAATCTAAGACGTGCTAGTTACTTAGTGACCCGTCCTCCTAGAACTAACTATGGGAAAAAAATTTGGAGTATGAGGGTGTTACAATTTACAATAAATTACCATCAGCAATAAAAGAAGAAAAAAGTTATGTCCGGTTCAAAAAGCTACTCAAAATTTACACAAGTAATACATACAAATAAGTGAATAAATAAAAAAAATATATTTATACAATAACATATAAATAAAATAAATACAATATATAGATTAACTAAATACCTCTAAATTAATTCATAATTCAATTAATCAATTAAAAATAAACATTAGTAATTAGTTAAATTAAACGACAACAAATAAATCTGATACTACGTAAATACCTAAAAAATATAATTCGAATAATAAACTAAAATTAATATAGTCTTTTAATAATAAAATCATAATATTACCTACAAAAAAAAAAGTTGTCGATAACAGGCTATGATGCCATCAATGCCACATCTAGTAAAAATCAATTCATGCATCCATGTTCTGCTCTGTTAACTTACGATCGAGTTTCTTAACGTTTAAATGTTATTTGTTTACCCACTTTTTTGTTACGTTGTTTTGTTTCTAACTTACCTACATACTTTGTGCACTCGAAATATTAATCTTAGTTTAAATATTGTTTCTCAGTAAGTGGATTATGTATGCAATTCTTTATGAGAAATAAAGTTGTTCTTAAACCTTTATAAAGACTGATTTGAGATATAATTTAATGTTTCTTTTGAATATTATTCCTCAGAGTAGTACACTAACATAGACCCAATGTGATTATATGGTCACAAAAACAATATAACAGATTTTGAAACTGCAACCCAATGTGATCATATGAGAACAAAATAAAACTGTGTTTTCTTTGCAGGAACCTTATATTGTAAGTAAAAAAAAATCCCCATTTGCTTTTTTTCACTTTATTTCCACTTTTTACAAAATTGTTGTTCTGGGCGGCAGCTACTATGGGGATTATGTCATCACATAAGCACAATGGGTAGTAATTAGTTACATAGGTTTTTTCACTTGGGCCTTACGAGGTTAAAGCCCTTCTTACTTTCTTGCGCTTGCGTTCAAGCATAGTTCCCCACCAGGATTGTTTGCCTGGGGTTGAGGGTAGAGTTGTTACTGGGCAGGCTGCGTGGTAGCTGTCTAGCATCGACTGCGTCAGTGTACATACCTGCTCGTCGATCTGTTCATTGTCACCCAGTACCGTCAGCGTAGCAGTAAGGGTAAGTTTATCTGTAAGTAATTGGACATACTTTGCTTTGTCAGTGTTGTGTGGTTTCCTATTTGGCTGTATGGGTTGTATAACGACTTCCATGGAGAAGCTGATCCATCTGTGGTCTGAGCACGATGCCTCTTTCGAGACGTGCCATGCCTTGATGCGTTCAGCCGCTGCTTCTGTTGAAGGAGTTAAGTGGATAATTGTCTGACTACGTCTTGTGACGAAGATGGGCTCCGTACCTGTGTTTAATAGGGTAAGATTAGTGGTGAATAGGTATTCAACCAATGATTTACCTCTGTTGTTATTGCAGTTCATGCCCACATTTGGTGGTGGGCATTGGAGTCCGTTCCTATAACGACCTCCGTTTTGGTTCTCTCGCACTGGTTAACCAGACGCGTGAGGTCGAACGGAGGTGGGTCTTCGGCCTCGGGCATGTAGACCAATGCGAAAACAACCGCTCTCCTCGGCTGCTGTGTTATTTCAATTTGTATCGCTGTGATGTCTCTGGAACAGAACTTCATTAAAGCTTGGGCTCTGATGTTTTTAGTAGTAAGTATACAGGTTCTTGGATGTGTGTGGTCAGTTGAAGAATAAATCTTAACTCCCAGGCGAGAGAGGCCTCTAATGTGGCTACCCCTTATCCAAGGTTCCTGGATGAGCACGATGGCTGAATGTAGGACCTCCATCCATTTGCGCAGTTGCGTAGTAGCCGTTTGGCTGTGGTGGAGGTTGGTTTGAAGGCAGTTGACGTTACTAGGCAGAGGAGAGGTTTATCTTTGGATGATGTCCCCTCCTCCCCGAATATCAGCTGCGTTAGGCCGGCCAGGATGTCGCCAGCCTCCACCCCGTCGTCCCGCCGCACTGGACTCAGGAGCAGGCTCTCATCTTCCGACTTACTCTCGGCTGATGGGCCAGCCCCCGATCCAGGCGCGGCTGGCTCTGACGGGCCGGGTTCTGCGTCGCACCCTGACTTGGTGTGTGAGTCCTGCTTAACCCGTGTGCAGTTGCCATCGCATCCCGGAGGATGGTCGACAAACTTACCTGAGGGGTCCCGGAACATGACGTAGACGGCACCTACCCGCAAGGCGAGGCTGCGCTCGTTCTTCATCAGGATCAGGACCTGTTCTTCTGGGACGCCCACCACCAGGAACCACCCACCTGACTGCCTTTCGGAGTGCAGCATCGACCATTTGTCAACCTCCGACCAGGGGTTCTGGAACTCCAGAGCGCTACCCACGTCGCACATGTCGTCCAAGACCCCCTGTTCGTCGGGAACGACAATGCCGCAACGCACTCTCTTCGAGGTCTCTTCCTGGCCCTTGACCTCCAGTTCGAAGCCCGATGGTGAGTTCAGGAGAGAGACCACCTCCGTCAGCCAGGTACGCGTTGCCTCGTCGGTGCACCAAAATTTGAGGACCCCCTCCTCGTGCACGGGTTTCCCGGTGAACGCTGGAGCGGGGCGTTTGGGCGAACGGGCTGAAGATTGTAATTTCCTCGTCATATTGATAATATCCTCGTATAAACATATAATACTCCTCCATCCACATTTTTATTTTCGTTTACCTTCTAATAATTTCTCCATCGGGACAGACTAAATAGAAACTACAGTGTTTCCAGTTGATTATACACAGACTAAGTAATTGCGGCGGCGTTAGTTGAATACAGATCGCCTGTGCCCCTTATATTTAATACTCTTATGACTGCTATTGGCTACATTATTTGTATTTCTTTCAAAGCCTTTACGTGCTTCGGTTGTTGTCAAGCTAAATTTGCCACAATAATATTGATTAAATTTTTATATATTGTTATTTTTATATGAATACTATTTGAGGCTAAGTATCTAGCTGAAATAGAATTTAAGTATAATATTACAGTGTTGTTATAAAGACGTTGTTATGTCTTGGAAAGTTAATTTTAGATAGTAGGTATTGTTTTACTTCAGTGTTTTTTTATGTCTGCAAAAAGAAATAGATACCTAATATAATGGCTCTGTACTAGGGTTTTGAATTTGTATTGGTTGAAATTTGTCCTTTTATCTATTTTCTCAGAAAGGACTAGATATTTCTAATCCTATTTTCATATCTTTGAAAGGTGGGCACGACTGAACTTTATCATATTATCTAGCTTATTAAAAATAATTAGATACGTAACAACACTAGTTGTTAGAAACTTACTCATTAGTTTTATTTCAGTATTAAAGTTATTATATTTAACGTATCTTCTACCAAAATAATATCGTTATCCATTGCACAAGCATATTCATTGTAGAATAACTATTCGAAAAAAATCAAAGCACTATTCAATAAACATTGAGTTTGTCGAAAAAACAAAATTTTGTCAAACACATGTATTTGAAACTGCGCAGTTTAGTTTTTTTTTATAGCACTAGGCAGCAAACGAGCAGACGGATCGCCTGATGTTAAGCAATTACCACCGCCCATGGACACAAGCAACACCACAGGAGTCACAAGTGCGTTGCCGCCCTTTGGGGTTGGGAAAAGGGATAGGATGAGGAGTGGGATGAGGGAGAAGGAATAGGGGATAGGGCCTCCGGCACTCTCACTCACCGAACGAAACGCAACAGTTTAGGTACTGTTACTTTACGTCGATTTTCTGTGAGAGGGTAGTACTTCCCCGGTCGAGCCGGCCCATTCATGCTGAAATCAGCAAGGCTCTACTACCGTAAAGTTAACTGTTATTTATTCATATGACTGGTTTGTTTATTACGTGACGAGTGACTGCCACTGCTATTGAGATCAAGCGTTTGATTGTTACCCATAACAAATCAAATGTCATGAAAACGATGGTTGTTGTTTGTATATATTTTTTTCTCTGAAATGCATGATATCCATTATATGTATATATTTAAAAATATATACATATAATGGATATCAGTTATTTAACTATTATCTTAGAAGCTCTGACTTGTTAAGATCAGACAAGTATATTATGTAAGTATTCCAAAATTTGTCATTATGGGAATAAAAGCTTAAGCTTTGCCGGCAACTCGTAATAATATTGCTTTCGAACCGCTAGACACAGTTCTTTTAGAACCGTCTTTTCCAGTGTTTATTTGATAAACTATTTGGTATTATTTTAAGTATTTTTACCATGTAGGTAGTCAATTTAGTTTACATTCACTTTACAATTGATGGAGGCTCGTCAAGACACGAGGTCATTAAATAACAGTATTTACGGTCGACCAGTGTTTAAAAGTAAAGGTATCCAATCACCACTCACTCGCTACGTAGAAATAAAATTTGTCGGAACTTTGGAAAAGCAATAAATCGTGTGAGGCAGGAGGGCAGTCCCTCAGCGAAAGAGCGAAACATTACAACACAGAGGCCATAATTATATTGTAAGCGATCGACATCACTCTCTAAGCGCGCTCTCTATCATACCCTATCATCCTATTGAAAAGCCTATACTAACTTATGATAAAGTATAACTCCTTATATCGTTTGAGACTTTTGTATAAACTGCGTCCCTTCCTCTCTGAGGAACTGCGTGTTCAGCTAGTAGAGGCTCTAGTTTTAAGTAAGCTTAACTACGCCGATTCAGTGTATGGACCAAGACTCACGCACTCACGCACGCACTGAACGCTAAGTGCAAAGAGTGCAGAACGCTTGTGCCCGTTTTTGTTTTGCGGTGCCGTTCAGGTGCCATGTGACTCCTTTCTTGAATAGAAACTCTATACTGAAAATGAAATCCCGTCTAAAATTGCACTTAGCTTGTCTGCTTTTTGGTGTGATTAAATCGAGGCAACCACTTTACTTATATGAAAAGTTGAACTGGGTGGCGGGTAGTAGTGATCGTCCCAGCAGACAATGTTCAAAACAACTGGCTATAAAGCCACATAGGTCAGAGGCATTCAGAGGAAGTTTCCGCTACGCGGCATCAAAATGCTGGAATAATATACCACCTCCTTTACGTAATGTCTCTTCAATTAAAACATTTAGAATTAGCTTAAAGCAATATTTACTGGAGGCGCAGCGAAAGTGGGACATGATTAATCTGAATGCCTCTTTCATATAATTGAGGTAATCCGACCAGATCCTAGACGAACAATTATAAATTGCCTTATACAACCTTATTTTAAATAATACGATATTGAATAGTTTCCTTTTTATATTAAATTTACTTTTTGTGTAAATTAAAAAAGTAAATTAATTCTAATATTATTATTGCATGCTGTTATGTCATTCCATTGTTTTGTTTTCGCTCATATGTTCGATGACAGTATCCGTGCTATCACAAGTGGAACTAGTTGAAAATCAGTGCCAGGCTTTTAAGCGTGGCATATGCTGAATTAGGTTCCTTTTTGGTGAAAAGCGACACAGCAATTTTATTAATGTAATTTAATTTATTAGCGTATCCATATCTCAAATTACAATGTTTTAATTATTTAAATATATATATAGGTACATATATATATATATAGTTTCTTTTTCTTTATTTTATTATGTAATGAACTAATTATAATTATCCATGATATTAATTTATAATTCTATTGTAATTTTATATCTTAATTCTATTGTAATTCTATCAATTGTAATCTTCTGTTTCTTTGTTTCTTCTTTTGTCCGCAATATTGTATGTGTCAATTTTCATTCCAAATAAATGCTTTTTCTTTCTTTCTTTCTATTGTACCTAATTTCGTTTTCACTCAAATTACCAATATTCCATATTTTAACTACCAATATCTCATTTCAATGATTGTATATGACCTCTCACTCGCACCTCATGACGTCACACAGGAAAATAACTTCACACTCTCGTAAAACCCTTTATGGCAAAAAATAAGAATTGTTTATGTGAACGATTCCCTTTGCCTTGCAAAAAATGTGTTTGTTGTATCGATAAAAGATCTAATTCACAAAAAAGCTTATTTGTTATGCAAATATTTGATATAGAACCACGTGAACGCTGTTGACTGACTGAATGACTTGGCTCGCGGGAGTGGGTACACATTTTATTCCCGCACGCAAACTTTGACTTTATTGTGGCTTTAATATACATAGTTATGTGTCGAGACAAGATATTTACATTGTGTAGTTCAGATTTGTTTGACTATTTGTTCCAAGATAATCTACGCGTGTAAAATCTTCGTAAGTTAACGTATTCTAAGCAGATGTATGCATCAGATTAGTAGCACACCTAATATAATAATATTATATTATCTCTGTTTGTAAACTATTTCATAGCTTGGCAAGGACCACTCTGTCACTATGAGAAGACTTTGGCTGTAAGAAATATTTCTTATACTAGAAAAGTTATAAATTTCAATCTAGATTAATATTAATGTTCAGTTTAAATCTCGCAAACTTTGCTTGAAATTGTATGATTACCAGACGATATTGAGGATAATTATATGTAATACGAGAGCATGCTAGCAGCTACGCCCGTGCATATTTTTTAAATTAAGTTTTGATCCCGATGCCGTGCGAATTTCGAAAAATCCCTTCTTAGTGCACCTCTTCGCTCTCCAAGGGACATACATGTCTATTTTCAGCTTCTTGCGGCTTGCATTCAGTCAGTAACGCAAGAAACTTATATACAGGTACAGATTTTAAAATGGTGGTTGAGAAATCCTTGTACGAGCTCCAAAGCTTAGTGGTAATTGAAATTAATTAATTTCATGGTAAACAATAGTATATTACTATGAACCTTCGAGGAATATGTTTGATTTTGTTTAAACGTTGCGGTTTTAATATAAAGTTATAGAGAAAAAGCAATTAAATAAAGTGCACGAAAAACCAAACATAAATATTTACAAAAATAAATAAATTCCTGTAATGTGTAAAGCAATAAAAACATCAGGTTATAGTGAAAAATGAAGACCTTCAATTTTTTTAAATGTTTTCACTGTAAAACCAAAATAAACCACAATAAAATCGAGCAACACTGATCAACTAATCAGTTCTGTATATAAAAATAACCCACTAGCAGGCCATAGTCCCCTGTTAGCAGGTTAAGGCCGTAGTCCCCTACAATATACATGTGCAGCTTGGCAGACTTCACATGTCTCTCAAGAACACTAAGAAAGACTCTAAGGCGTTCAGATTACTCCCTCGATGTTTTCCTCACATTCAGCCTGCGATAATTATCAAATTGTTATGTATATAACTCCGAAAAGTCAGTGGTGCAAGCCGTCATAAAGATCCGAAATCCGCTACGTAGCGGCCGGTTGGTCTCTCTACTAAGCTATCGCTGCCTTCATTTGTTCAATTTTAATAAATAGAAATAAATGAAAATAAATAAGTAACAGCCCATTTTGTCAAGGACAAAACCCTTATTAGTTAGCAGGCAGAACAACATTTACCTCAGAGAATAATCGCGAGTACCCTCAATGTAGTAATTATCACGTCTAATTGAATTAATTAAACAATGATAAAGCCAACGGCCCGAGGAGATATAAAATAAAAGTGCGCAACGGCTAAGGGCGAGGCTACATTGATAGGCGGCGAGGCGTGACAAATGCAATCAAACGACAAGACCGATTCTCTTATTTTTACAGACACTGACACTTTATGAATGTATTGCGATGTGATTTTGGATTGACTTACAATAATAGGTATTGTGCTACACTCAATGTCATTATTGTCTAATTTGACACACATAGTTCGACGTTGACATATCATTTGACACTTAGTTCAATAAAAGAGTTAGTCACGATATCGTTAAGGCATCAATTAATTTATGAATGACACCAAGATAAGATCAAAACTGCATTTTGCAACAAATAAAATTACGAGCATTTGCCTTGATGACGAGAGTCGAACGCGAGAGTTTGAGAAGAGACGATGAACGTTTTTGTAGTGTAGCGACTTTCACATTAAGTGCTTAACATACAAAGGGACCCTGTTAAATCTGGGGTAGGTATAATCATCACCATTTTCATCATCATCATCATCAGTTTGCAGTAGTCCACTATTGGACATGTGTCTCCAACAGCACGCCACTGAGCACGATCTTCGGCTCCGTAGATAAAACATTTGTATCAATATAAAAATACATACATAGGTATATGTTTTTGTTTTGTTCATTCTTTAATCTTGGCCAACACAAACAAAGTAGGGTATCCACTCAATTGACTTATCCAGTAACAGTTTTACAAAATTTCATAAACATGATCGCGGTCCTCAAGAAATATGCGCGAGCCCTAAGCGCAGAGGTTATGGGACAATATGAAGCTATGGGGCGCGCAATAACAAGGTTTATGGCTACGTCGAGGGCTAATAGAGGTGCGCTCGGTGCGTTATGTAGTGGATAGTAGGTTCATTCGTGTGCGTTTGAAGAGCCTGTGGACACATAATATTATTTGTACAACTACGTCATGGTCTAGCGTAAGCAATTATGGATGGGTGACAGGTCATAAAATGTACTCTCTTGTTGTTGTGTATCTGTGTTACCTACTTCGAGTCAATCCCCTAAAATTCCTCCGAAACAATATCGAAATTAAACCGCAATCGTGGTCTTGGTCGCGCAGAGACTAGTGAGAGCTCAGCGCCATATTGTGGAAGTGCGGGTTTCGGCACCTAACCTCACTTGGTTTTGTTTATATGCTCAGTTTATGTTCGCTTCAGGCTCTCTACGAACACGACCGGTGCAAGACGATCGAAACATCAAAAATACGTGTTGGTACCTTAAATTTTAATCGTTAACACAACGCCACCAGATGATGATGATGTCGAGTCGTACTCTTTATTACAATACAAGATGACTGTTATTGTCTCGCCAGTATTTAATATCAGCTGTCGGCCCATTGAGCAGTCACTGACTTAGAACAAACTCATTGTTTTACAGCGACAATAGTTCTCAATCACTGAGATATTTCTACTTAGATTACGAACCAAGTATTTAAATGTGTAAAACGTAAATAACGTTTCATAATTCTATTTAGACTGACTATTCTTGTGTGTAAACAATTTGAAGATATTACTTGCGTGTTAAAATTCAATTTAGCTTAATTTTTGTTGCATGCCAAATCTTACAAAATGTTGTATGTCAATGATTTTACATATTTTGTAGATGTTCACACTGTTCACCTTTTAAAAAAATAAGTGTGAGTTGCGATTGCAATTCCAATTTAAAGAAAAGATTCCTGCTTTATTCCTCTGCACTTATTAATCCGTAGAATCCTGCACCTTCAAAAAATAATTTTGGAAACCCGCATCTTTAAAATGATGTTACTTATCGTGTGATGGCTAAACTTTAGACGGCTTTAACCCAGAAACTCGGCCACTCGAATGGCTTTGGCCTTCCTACATAATTATAAGTCGTCCAGCGTACACGACTCAGGGCTCGCAGGTCACGTTAGTACATGAACATTTGTTTGTGGCGACGTCTTATTATGTCAAAAAAATCTAATTGAAATAACAGACTTTATCACACACTTTAATCGCCAAGCAAAAGTTACTGACGGCCATCCTCTGCTACCGTAGGTTATCGGTGACCTACGCGGCGGCTAAAGGGTAAAAAAATCCACATTCTATGGGCGGGACCGTGGACAGTAACTAGAATTAAATAACTCTTGAGGAAACATCCTCGTGGAATGAAAACATTCATTCCCGTCAGTCTAATGCGGTATCCGTGTTTAAGCCGAAGTTCCGCGCATTATTCAGGCAGGGTGGACACCGGCTCTAAATTTAATAACTTTGTTCATACCTATTCATCAAAACGCGACACCCATTATGCATCCGAGGTGAGAAGGGAACTAATAAAATAGTTCTGTTCAAAGGCACTGACGTTTTTAGTTTGGGCTCTTGCGGTAAATACCAACGAGGCAAGACATTTGCATAAACCTAAATATATTGCGTTAGGCGGCAGATTTGCTTTAACAGTGATTTGGGACCCGAATCATTCCTGAATATGTTTAAAAACGCTGTATCTGCATTTACATATAATTGCTTTGTCTTAAATAAATCTAACGCAATTTGGTTTTCAATTAGTAATGAAAGACAGTTAGATTAGTAAGATATAAATATTTTATCATCCTTCATCATCATCATCTAAGAGTTGACCCCGTTGCGATTAGAGACCCTTGCTTTGGATCGCGTTGTCCACCATTTTATCCACATGCTTAAAAAAAAAAATAGGACATTACATCAGTGGACATAAGCGAACGCCGTGCATCGTGGCATAAAATCGCTTCCCGGCGCATAATATGACATTTAAAATGCTTTCTCACCACTAAACAGGAAGACTACAATCAGTAATGCAGCTTAATTCTGAAGCCATCTCATTTTTATATCCGCCTACAAACGAATATACGTAAGCGGAAACGGATGCTTTATCAACGATGGATACATTTTTAGTTTAAAAGTATGTATTGTGTTCCAATAAAATACTCTTAAAATATTGTGATCGCTTTCCAGTTACGCTCCCTTTATACGCTAACAAATCAAACAAAACCGAAAGTGTCTGTTAAATGCAAGACAAATACGCCTGTACGCGACAAGATTTTGAATTATGGTAGAGAAGTCAATCGTGACTGTTTTCGGTAAGACAATTGTAAGTATTTACACAGGAATGTGTCTTAGGCACAGGTAGCTTAATCGAATGTGTCTACTGCAAAAAATGAGAAATGTTAGCACGTAAGTGACTTTCTCCATCTTGTGGCGGATCAAGAATACCCATTTTATTCAGTGGATGTTATAAGAGGCGACTAAAGAAAATACACAAAGCAATTCGAGTCTTTAGGAAGAGACGGAAACTCGATATCGAACCCTATACCAACCCGTTTGGCCAGCGTGGTAGAGTAGACTTAGAATTGGTACGCCAATTTAGCCAATTTAAAATAAAATGATAATAATCTGTGCCATTGGAGAACAGATACACAGCAGTGGACTACGGCAGGCTGATGATGATGATTATGAATAATTTGTAATTTCTTAGTCTCGTTGCTCTTTCCAGAGCGCTCGAGTTCTGTAGTTGATGTGACTATGCAGACCACTCTTACTAAATCTCGCCAACTTAACTTATTGTCGACATTCCTTCCTATCCTCTCCCCACATCGCTTTAATATTCCTGTTCCTTTCCTCAACTTCGTGGTGGGTAGCGGCTTGGTGGTGTTTTTGCACACAGCATGTGTATGAGTCGGGGTTACCACTTACGATTAGATGTGACTGAAGAGGTTGAACTGCTGCACGGTTATGACTACCAAACGCTCTATATTCTGGTGACTATCAGCTTTATTATTTTAGTGCCTAAATCTTGAGTGGCACTTCTTAAAATTGTGTAAACAAGACATATTTTCTCAGTGAGTAACATGCCTAACGTTGCGTTGCATTTCATTGAGGTCCAACTCGGCAGAATTCGGCGGAGTGCGGCTAAACTTGCTTTTTGTATCATTTCTATTGTTTGTGTATTTTCTTAGTTTCGCTGCTTGTTTACATAATGATTTCAGCTTTAAATCCGATCTGCTCAGAGGATCTGCTTTCAGCTGCTTTCAGCATATTGTGACGACCGGTGTCATGTCAAACCACCGTCACGAAACACAATAATTAGCAAAGAGGTTTAAGGCGCTGTTATACCTCAGAAGCCGTGAAACTCCTAATTTTTCGTAGCGCATCTAGCCATAACGGTACATATTACAAACTAGCAAAAATTAGAGCTTAAAGTCAAAAGTCTGAACAAAAGACTTTTGAAAGAATTTTTCATGTACGTCAAATAGAATCACGGTAAAAAAATCACAAAATCGAGGCAGAAAATAATCTTTCGTCTCACTGTTTGCAATATTTTGATCGTAAGCTGTCGTATTTTTTTTGATAATATTGTAGGAAATTTAATGAACTAAAGAATTACCCTATTTATTTTCATATTATACCTGTATATTTTGTAAAATTAAATAAAATCTGCCAAACGTCTATGATTTTGACGCTCGGTAGATCCCATCAATATCAAACGCTTCAGCAATTTAAACCTTATTAGCATAAGCGGTGTACTGAGTGTCAGTTGCTAGTTTACGCCCCGCCCAGACCTCATCATTCGGCTATGAGCCCTGTGAGAGACAGGTCATGTCGCTCGCGTCTCCGCTGCACGAAATTTTACGTAAACCTTTTTGTTATTATAATACGCGGATTTGAGTTCGTAATTTCATGTTTTATGTTATAGACTGAATACTTTGAATCAAATAGGCTTTTCATGTAACTATGGGCACATATAATTAGGACCTAAGTTTATACTCTTGTTGCGTTTAATATGTTATTGTTTCTGTGCTTATAAATATATAATTAGAAGAATAAAGTATGGACAATTAGAGAAATGAAGTTCTACCAAGGATTTGTACAAGAAAGCGTCGTAATAAAATAGAAATTCATCCATGGCCAAGTGATTATGAAATATGTAACATTTTTACACAAATTATTTTCATAAGAGTCTTTTATGACTAACTATGTTACTTATATATTATCGATTATGCATAATATAATTATATAAATTATTCTCACAATACATAGCTGCCACAGTTTTCAATTTTTGAAAGAGTAATAATATAAAATCGAATCATTTTATGTACCTATATATTTCAAATTCATTAGCTTGTCAGAGCGCCTGGAGCGCTAAGATGCCGCCACGGCGAACAATAATGATGACAGCGCTAAAATGGCGCTCCGCAATCCGCACACAAGCGGTAACGAATGTTGTATTATTGTGTTTTGAACATAAACCTTTTGAGGTACATCGGGTAAAACTTTGATTATTCATAAACTATTAGGTATGTTTCAGTACATCTAATATCATTTTAATTTCTAAAATCAATCATTTATAAGTAAGAAGGTGACTTCTCTGTTTGCTATAACACAAGATATAGTATTTTTTTAATAATAAAGTACGTAACTAATTATCATTCTTGTAATTACAGTGAAGTTAAAGATAACAGTTCTGCAACGTCTTACACACATTTGAATTCAGTCATTCCTAACACGATCAGTTCAAGAGCTAGCCAAGAAATGCCAAACAATTTTTTTAACAAATTTGACTCAAATTCCGTAGTGATAAGCAAAAATTACAAGAGAGATAGCAGTGACTGGTTCGAATTGCGTAAGAATATGTTGGCAGATAGAAATTTTTGTATAGTGGTAAAAAGAAGAGATAACAGCAGTAAAGCCAACTTAGTAAAAAATATTTTGTACAAATAAAATATTTGCAATGTAAAATCAGTTGCGCATGGAATCTAAAATGAACAACTGGCTTTGCAACATCTGGCGAAGCAAGAAAATGTAACAATCGAGCCTTGTGGATTATTTGATTATTGGTGCCACGCCAGATGGATTAATAGGTCCAAACACGATTGTGGAAATTTAATGTTCTAAAGTTGCATATAAGAATAGCCTGGAGAATAGTATAAGAGCAAATGAAATACAAATATGGAAACATGATAAAAAAGTGAACTGACTAGTCTAAACAAATATTGTAATTGTTATTACCAAATTCAGGGCAACGCCACGTTACACGCAAACAAAAGTGTTTATTTGCTGTGTTGAGTGGCGAAAGTATACCACTAAAAATAGAAATTATAGAAAGAGATGATGTTTTCTGGGAGAAGCTTGTGGCGTTTTACATGAATTGGCAGTTGCCTGAAATTGTTGATTCTCGTCAAGCTCAAGGAATGGCATTGCGAGATCACGGAGAGGAAAATGTTTCATCAGTGCTTGAAATTTCTACAATACCAAGCCGTAAAAGGAAAGTAAATGAAACTGTGCCTCGTGAGCAACAGCAAATAATAAGTCTTATCACCTCACACACTGCCTTTAACATTCGATGAGAATAAAGAAAACCTGCCGGGTTGTAGCAGACAGCTAACTTTTGATGAGCTGTAAACTCTGTATTTCGTTAATAAATTATAAATGAATATAAATTAATATCTTTTAATATTAATTTTCTTTGAAACAACACATATTTGAAGCGAAAGAAATTTTTATATTTTATTTTATATTTCATACAAACATGTATGACGACAGCTAACGAAAAAGCAGTAACTCAAATTCTAATTCTATAATTTTCTAAGCGACATAACAGTATCTCATGAATAAGGTATATCCACATATATTTTTGATGTTTCATCTATTTTGAAAAATAATAATGGGTTGGGTTTCGAAACAAGTCGCCTGAATTTGAGGGTATTGGTAGTGTAGGGGGCTTAAGGGAGTTCGTTTTAATCACCTAAGAGTAATTTTGGCTGCCGGAGTTGCGTCTAAATATTTTTAAACAATTTCCAAAATTTCATTAATATTTCGGCAATTATGCAAAACGGAACGTAGTTTAATACTTTAGTACAGTTTTACAAATGTCTATTTTATGTTTTATGTGAAAAACGTGAAACGAAACGCAAAACTGCCATCTTGGAATGATCATATTGACAGCTAATGTCAAATTTGTGCGTCATTGCTTTCGAGTGCCTAGGGTTAGGTGCGACTGTAATAAGTAACTAAATAGGTTATGTTAGGTTCTCTTTTGACCCTTAATCCGAAAATAGGAGCCCTTCGCAGGGCTCCGTTAACCTTAGTTTATTAAACTAGTGTGATGAATGTGGAAGTTGGCAGTGCCATGACACCGATGTTTGGAGATTATTTCTTTTCAGAGGAAACCAAGTATTTCCGGCAAGTGAAAATGGTGAGGGGGGTTTCAAGACCTCCCCTCCTCTCTCTCCAATCACTCACAACCCCTAAAAACGGCGACGTATTTCGAAACCTTTACCATAATAATTATACCTATAATAACAATAAACATCCATAAATAAATAAAAGAAATCAACTTTTACTAAACTTCAATTATCTCGTAACTCGCTTTAGTTGAGATACGGCTTTTGCGCTTAGTAGACCAAGTATTGTGTTTTTAGGGTACCGTAGCCAAAAATTGTAAAAACGGAACCCTTATAGATTCGCAATGTCTGTTTGTCTGTCCGCCCGTATGTCACAGCCAATTTATTGCAAATCAGATTTGAAAACTGACAGGAATGGAATTAGATGTAGGTATTCTATGAACTGCTTCACTATTTTTATACAAAAACAAAACTACATAATAATGGCCTCTCCATACATGGAACTGACTTAATTATTTTGAACATCTTACGGCACGTAGGTATTTACCTACTTTCGTCAACTATTAATACCTATAACGTCTAATGTATACCAGTTTTGCTCATGGCTGCACTGAGAACAAAAATTGCGCTATGCCTATATTGTACAAACAGATTGATGTATGTAATATAAATTTTAATATCAGTATCTCAATTCAATATGCTAAAACGTTTTGCTTGCGATTTTGAAATATTGGAATACGGATGTCGCCAGAATACGGCCGCACACGACGAGAATGAAGGGGGGCGCCCCGCAGTAGACGGAGCTAAGCTCCCTTCACCTCCCCTGCTTCACCCCCTCATTTACCAAAACAGTCGCTTAGCACAGCGCCTTAAAGACGATTTTATTATTTGGAAATGAGTTTTTAGTTCGATGACGTATACACTCTGTCAAGTGTTCGCCAAATTCACCAGTCATTGACAACAAGGCGATGGCCGTGCGGATAACACATCCCGTTCACGTTCTGTGGCGTGGGTTCAAATCCCAGTCAAAACAGTTATGTGGATTTTGGTTTTTATGAAATTTGGAAAATGTTAATGAATATTTGGAAAATATTTAAAAAAAAGATTATTTAAATACTAGCTGACCCGGCAAACGTTGTTTTGAAAAATTTTTTTTTTTTTGAAAAATAGATGTTGGCCGATTCTCATAGATACCGGATAAGCACAAAAAATTTCATCAAAGGCGTTTCGGAGGAGTATGGGAACGAAAACTGTGACACGAGAATTTTATATATTAGATTTCGAATAAAGATTAGAAAATTCTAGAAACTTCAGGAAGGAATGGAAAGGTTAAAAAGAGACAGGAGATGGAAAACTATTAAATTATGAAATGACAATCGAAATTAGTGGATCTAGAACATTCCTAGGAATATATAAGGCGGTGTAGACGCGCGGAGCGCCAGTTTTAGTTGAGAAGTGGTAAAGTGAAGAAGAAAAGGAAGAAAGAAGTAGTAGTGAAATAAGTGAAGTGAAAGTATAGTGCAGTGAAGTGCAGTGCAAAAGACGGTGGTGTTGGTGCTGTCCGCGTCGAAACTGAACGACGCGTCGTGTGTGTGATGTCGAATAAAGGGTCATCAGTGCCACTCGATGTTTCCTTCCAATCTCGTTACCCTGTCCGTAACAATATTAATAGCGAGTTTGCCTTGTTCCTCTGAGTATTAACGTAAAGAATTTTTATTTAGTTTCTCGTTTGTATACCACTGCTAGTATTTGAAAGGTTATAAATAAGTGATTTAGATTGTGTACAATAGTTGCAGCTCTACAACATTTTTTGTCTATTATAAAAAGCTTGGCGATTAAAAATAATTACCGTTTTCTACCCCTTTTATCTCATGGTGGCTCTAAACATCACATTGTGTCCTGAATAAATGAATTTGACCGTTTAGGCGATTCGGATTCCTATTCTTATTTAATTGCGACATAGTATTGAAAAACTAACGCCTAAACATAAATATTTTTAAAGACAGGGTACGTACTAGTTGTGAGTCCTGTATTGCGGAAGACTTTACAAACATTAAAACAAGGGCCGCAAAGATAACAATAACATTTTCGTGTATTGTTTTAAAGTAACCTAAACAATTCAACCCTTCAGTTTCGCTATAATTAAATCAGTATGCTGAATAACGTAGGAAAATCAGCGCAGTTACCTGCGGTATTCAGACGCGAATGGCCGGTCCCGACGCAAGAATTTATTGGTTAGTTCCCGCCCGGCGCGCGTGCTGGCGTCTCATTCGAGATAAAATATCAATGGTTCTGGTAAATTACAAAATAGCGAAATTACATTACATCAGAACATTCCATGGAACTTAAGGATAACTTTTGATGAATTTTTGCACTAATATAGAGTATACATTGGAATTTCTCATGGCCTACCATTTGTCAAGAAAACCACGTTATGCGGGAGAACCCACGTGCAGAAACTAGTGTTTTGTATTACATGAACATATTAGCACATGCTTCGATGATTTCATTTGAGTCTGTACCAGGTTTACTCGTAGATCTACTGTCTCTTTTATCCAAAGTTGGAGATATGATTTGTTTAGACATTTATAAGAGTTGCTCTGTGTCTAAATGGAGAAAAAAAATATTAATCGTAATTTAATCTTCATTGCTCTAACACAAGAAGGTAATATTCATATATTTTATCGTACAAGGACAAATCCTAAATACCCTAAACAGAAGAGCATGCATGAGAAACGTGATGGGAGTGAATGAAGCAAGAGAGATATGTCAGGATTGTTGCGAATGGCTTTCTGTAGTCTCTGCCTACCCCTCCGGGAAACTAGCGTGATTATATGTATGTTTATCGCACTCAAATATGAATCACTGAGTATACAGCTTAAATTAAAAAAAAAAATATCATCTTAATATTGTTTGCGTCGCCAAATACGCTTGAAAAATTCAAGAGATTTTTCAAGCGATTTCCCTTAGATTATGTTACCCAAAACTAGCTAGCCAGCGAATGCGGTGTTGCCATATCATTTCAATTCACACCGGGACATTCATTACAAATGCGCGTCGGTGTCAACCGCAGCTAAATTATAACGTTTATTGCCTATAATTGCGTTGTATTGCCAACGTTAATTATTCAGCTCTATCTGGTATTATTGTGGCATGTTAACTGTTTATATGCGTTTATTAATTTGATATGTTTAGGCTGTTATTGTTATGAAATAATTATTAGTGTGAAATAATGGATACTGCTTTATTGCAAATTATGTTTTGGAATCGTTATTAATGTTGCGTTTGCGTACATGCAAGATGGCTAGTGGTTTTAGTGCGAGACGCCACGCTGTATTTTGCGCCGAGCGTTGTGGGTTCCGTTCTAATGTAGACTCATGAATGACCTGAAACAACCATATATCGCTCATATAAAGTATGGTGTCCTCCGTGTGGGATTAAGAAGTAAATAAGGACAATACACGAAGCAAATAGTACCTTTCGGAAGAGATTCAAAACTCAACATCGACCGTGAAATCTATAATTACTATTATTTCTATCTACTTACAGTGCTCTCGTATGTCTAGCAGTGGACTACGATAGGCTGTATAAAGGTATAATAAAACCTTAGTGGTTATATACCGTACTAGAGGATGCAAGCATATTTTATTTTTGTCTAAACGTTTCTGCCCGATCCCGAGAAAATTTCGGGAAATCCCTTTTTAGTGCACCTCTACGGACCTCAAGGAACATAGGTACATGCCAAATTTCAGCTTCTTGCGCTGACTAACTTTGGCTGTGTTTTGTCTGTCAGTCAAAAAACAGTCAGTAACGCAAAAAAATATATGTACAGAATTTTGCGGCAGAATAGACTCAAGAGAAAAATAAAAAAATCGCAACAAAAACGTTAACTAGGTATTTAGTTTCTTTCTTTAAAAAAAGAACCGCCTCCAAAAAATCGACCCACTGAAAACTACGAAATAATTTTTACATACACTACCCGTACCCCTAATTCTCTTAAATTTCCTTTCGAATTTCTCCCAAAAATTAATTACTAAATAAATTAAATACTTAGTTTTTGAAGTCGTTGCCAAACCAAATCCCTCTAAAAGCCTATTGTTTGGCGTCATCTTTTCCAAACCAGCGCATTCAATCTACATAGGTAATTACAGCCCAAAATAGCTAAGAAGTATAATTATTTTATTTTATTCAAATATTTTTTGAGGCTTTATTGATTTGATACATTCGTCGTATTATTTTCCCTGTTTGACAGTATCCTTTTTTGTTTTTGTTCGTTTGGCACAGACACACACACACACACACACACACACACGCGCGCACACACACACACACACATACACACACACACACACACACATACAAATAAAAACACGCGCGCGCGAGCATACACGTACACACGTGCAAACACACAAACATACTAAGAACCAATATATGTATACGGGTCAAAGTGAGAACCTTCTTTTTTTGAAGTCGGTTAAAATACTAAAAACTTTCTCCTAAGTGTAACAAATACTTTTTTCTGAAAACCGCATAAAAATCGGTTCAGCCAAACTCGAGTTAATCGTGGGCAAACTTACATATATACGGGTCAAACTCAGAACCTTCTTCTTTTGAAGTCGGTTAAGGGCCTAAAACCTTCTCCTTAGTGTAACAAATACTTTTCTGAAAACCGCATCAAAATCGGTTCAGCCAAACGCGAGATAATCTCGGACAAACATACAAACATACATACATACATACAGGTCAAACTGAGAACCTCCTTGTTTTTAAGTCGGTTAAAAGACATAGTGACATTAAACTACAGTTTACGGATTTTATCGCGATGTATTGGTTTCACTAAGTTATTACATTTGAAACGAATGATCTAGAAACTACATTTTTAATTTATTACAGTCAATTTTGTAGACACTGGCCTCTTGCAAGGATAACTGACACTTGACAGTTGGTAATAATTGACTGATCTTCCTTGGCGGCTTGTAGTAAGTTTTGATTGAAGCTCGCTTCAAGATGTAGCCAAATTTGTCGGTCACGCCCTAGATGTATGGGAGGACAGCAGGTTGTCTTTCAACTGTGGCAGGTTTTTCTTTCTTCTGGGATCTGTGACACACTGTCAGCTATTTAATTCTACTGCTAATTTTCATCAAAGTCCGTTTAGCAGTTTTAGCGTGAACGCGCGACAACGAAACCCACTTTTACATTTATAATATTCAAAACTAGCCTTCAACTTAGACCGCCCTGCGAAGTCTATTTTCATGAGAAAAATTAGCCTATTTCATACTACAGATTCCTAACTATCTCCACACAAAAAAACCATACCATCACTTAATCCGTTGCGACATAAGCTGGACAAACAAGCACACTTTCACATTTATAATACCAGCCTGCAAGTATATATTTTCACTGGTAAGAATTTCACTTCCTGTTACAATTGAATTATGCACAGTTCCACATAAGATGCAAGATCGCTAGATATTGCTCCGCATTCTGTTGCCTTCGGCTGGCTATTTTAGCGCTGACGGCGTAGCCCGTCGACTCGAGAATATAAAGCGATGTGGACGTCTTCTTACGTCGAGTCGTGTCGCCCTAAATCTAGTCTTTCCACTCGACCGAGCTTAACTCGCACGATAGATGTACTACTTACCGATTTATATTCACACATACTTACTTTGCTAATGTACTCGACTTTGCTCGTGTTTTCATCCGCATAGGTGTCGGTATCGTGAGAGTAGCTGGTAGCATATGAGTTATTCTGATATACATATATTAAAAGGTATATGACCCCAAACTTTCTTCGTAATCAATACTCGTCTTTATGTGAAAGAATAAAAAGTTACCATAAATCTATATCTACATAGCTATCTACCTACACACAATACACATATAATCCATTTCATCACAAACTGTCGCTTTTAAAATAGAAGTAAGATCTCGCAAACTGTGTGGAATAAACTTAGTTCATCTTCTCCCTTTATATGACCAGAGACGGTGATGTCGCAAGCCCTTTTATTATTTTTTCCTAAACCAGTGAATCTATTAGGTATGATCGAGCATTAGTAGGTTTATGTGTACGACTCATGCGGCTGGAGTAGCGGGCGAAGCCTACTTTATTCATATTTATAAACCGCTATTTAGAAACAGCGAGACTACTCAGGTAGAAAAATCGCACTACACTGTAATCGCACTCCACATGTACATAAGCATGTAAGCGTGGCGACACACCTGCTGAAAGTGCCGCACCGAACTTTCAGCTACTGAACTATCTGACGTAGTATTCGGTTGGCATGTCACACCAAAATCGCCGATCCGAGCGATGTGATACTCGACGATAGGTTCGACGCCGCGCCGAAGAGTGTTGATACACGCTAAGAAAATCCACTATGTCTGCTTTAGATAAGACCAAATCATCATGTAAACGACAAGTACTATTTCAGATCAAGACACGAACATTTAGTAGTGGCTGGCTCAAACAAGATATTTATTCTTATTTAACGCCAATGTAGTGTACACGGTTTAAGTGTAGAAACGACACCAATTCTTGTACTTTTTTAGCGTGTACAAGCACTCGAACGCGACGTAATTTCGCCTGATGTGTCATTGGAGGTTTGAAAAACACTTCGAGCATATTCAACCGAACGTTCCGCCGTGGAAGTTACCGCAGATGTGTCGCTACAATTAGTATCTTAAAGAGTGTAGTCGTGAGAGCAGTGTTATGTCTGAGGCGATGATACGACTACATCGCAGCTCGCCAGCTTTATTTTTATTTTCCACTCCGAGGCTCAAGCTTGGATTCTGCTAACACTATCCACATATTAGTTTAACAGACGCTCATCTTCACAGCTTCATTTTAATAAAGGATGCGATGGTTCTCTTTTGTGTTTATTTTTAATAGAGGAGCAAGTTTTTACGCTTCGCGGTATTCTGCCACACGTTTTATATAAAAATGTTGTTGCTGTGCTGACAGTATGCAGTGACCGTAAATAGCTTATCTTTGTGTGTTTCTTATTCTAATTTAAATAAAATTTCAGGGAAGTGATAGTGATAGTGGAGATACCAATTTAACTTACCAATTGACTGCCATGCAGACTTGCAGAAAATCTCTTTTTTCTACGCGCACTACTGACTTTTCAAAGCTATGTGCGCATTCAACTGCCAACTTTCATGGAGATTTTTGGCAGACGTTATGGGGAGTAAGTACTCTTAAATACACTGACACTGATTAAAACCATGCAAACTGGCGATAGGCTCTGTAGAATAGCTAATATTCTATCAAATCAACTTAGACCAGGAACCTAAACTAGCTCTAAGACGAAAAGTTTTGGATGCCACTAGGATAACGCTAGGGCGATGATGCTGATTGAAATTTAAGACAACCATATTCTAAGTAATGTTGACATTTTCAACCTATTGGTCCCTTATAACTAACCAAAGCCTAATTAAAGCAAACAATACGTACATAATATGTACATCAGTTTGTAGGAATTTATATTCTAATTTTATTTAGTGTCAAAATACCTGCCGTTCTGCATAATGATTAGTCATCAGTGTAATAATTATATAGTAGCACTGAATGCTCTTGAAAAGTCATCATAATTATTTAGCTTAAACCCTTAGAATAGAGTAGAAGACCTCTAAGACGGACCCGGGAAGGGGAAGACGGCTAGTAAGGAGCACCTCCGGAAAACAAGATTATTTAAATTTTGAGTCTAAGGCCTTGTTTCACCACCACTCGATGGGCATTAATTCCCACATAAATTCAAAAGTGAAACGAAATTTCTATGAGACAAATTAACTTAATAGGAACTTATCAGATAGCGGCAAAACTGGTCATAAATGATCTTAACGCAATAGTATTTACTACAGTTAAATTTTAGCTATTAAGTCTAACAGTCTCTCAAGCTAGTCCGTTGAAGATTAAACGTTAGAATCCAATAAATAGTGGCTACGTGAGAAGAACTCGCAAGGAACTCAATACTCATTACTTTTAATCACGAGGTACTTCCTTTAACGATCAACAAACTTACTTTATTATACTCATAAATAACTTTTTAAGAGAAGGTAGAAATACACGGCCTTTTAATAACTTCATCTATTCAGACTTGAGGAATATATTAATTCCTCTTCTGTGCTCTACATAAATGTGTTCCATTTAAAATAAACATTGATTATTTATAAAACATGACGTCCACTCTTCTTTGCTATTGTGTAAACCAGGCATTTTGCTTACGGATAAGTTTTCGTTTGCCACCAAAAAATACAAAACACTGAATAAAATCATCATCTTCCTAGCGTTATCCCAGTCTCAACCTGGGGTCCGCTTTCTTGTCTAACCGGATTTGGCGGAATAATAGCTTTTCCACGGAGCGACTGCCTGTCTGACCTCCGCTACCCGAATGTATAGCGATATTCCATGGTATAGACTAGTGTCAGTTTATTTTAGAGGTACTGACACCCTATAACGACTTTCAAAGATCTTCATGACAGCTGGGATCGACGGCTTAACGTGCTCTTCGAGGCACCAGGCAAGCGATAATTAACAAATCAATACGCACGTAACTCCGAAAAGTTAGTGGTGCGAGCCGTGGATCCGAACCCGATACCCTCTGCATGGCAGTCCGTTGGTATCTTCACAATGCTATCGTTGCCTAAAACACTTAGTAAAATATCTGTTACAAAATATACCGTTAAAAACTGCATTATTTAATTGATTGAATCAGGCGTTGTTTGGTGGAAATCAGATGTACGTGGGGCGGCTGATAAGTTCGCGGCCTAAGGTACTTAGCGATGACTTATCGTCTCGTTACTGATACCACAAGTTGCGTGACTCATTAGTAGTATAAATATAAAAAAAAAAAATGTAATTACCTCATTAACATTTCAACCCCGGAACGAACAACATCACCATGTCCACTAAAACTGCAACTTCTCGCAATTTGGAGCACCGCGCTGTGATTAAATTCCTTGTTAAGAAAGGAAATACGCCGAAAGACATTTTTGAAGAGATGTCATCGGTTCTTCAGGATTCTGCCCCATCATATACAATGGTAAAAAAATGGGGTCGTCTATTTCAACAAGGAAGAGAGACCTGTAAAGACGACCTCCGCCCGAGCCACCCAGTGACGGTCGTCACCGAAGAAAACGTGAGAAAAGTTGAAAAATTAGTTCTGGCTGATGGTAGAATTAAATTGTGGCAGATAGCGGAAGAACTACAAATCAGCAAAGAACGAATTGGAGAGATCTTACACGAACATTTGCATATAAAAAAAATAGTGCGCGTTGGGTCCCGCGAATGCTCACACCGCTCGACAAGCTCCGACGATCGGAGAGTTGTAAAGACTTTTTAGAGTTGTGTCAGGCAAATTTAGACGAAATTTATAACCGCATTGTGACTGTTGATGAAACATGGATCCGTCAGTATGATCCCGACTCCAAACAAGAGTCAATGCAGTGGATAAAAAAGGGAGAAAGGCCACCAAAGAAGTTTAAAGTGGAAAAGTCGGCTTCGAAACTTATGGCTACCATTTCTTGGGATAGCGAAGGAATTTTGCGATTGATTACTTGCCTAAGGGAGCTACAATGAATGGTCAGTATTATGCTAATTTATTAGGTCAGGCACGTGAGGCAGTCGTACAGAAACGCGGCAAGTTGGCGCACGGAGTGCTGTTTTTGCAAGACAACGCACCCGTTCACACCGCTCGGGTTGCGAGGGCTGCCTTGAAAGCTACGAGATTCACAGAAATTGACCACCCACCCTATAGTCCGGACCTGGCTCCCAGTGACTATTTCCTTTTTTCCAATTTAAAAAAGGAGTTGCGGGTACGAGGTTTTGTGGACGAGAGTGAGATGAAGGCGGCCGTGGAAAAACATTTTGAAGAGAAATCTAAAGAATATTTTTTCAATGGTATAAAAGCATTATATTCACGATGTGAAAAGTGTGTAAGTTTCACTTAAGGGGGATTATATTGAAAAATAAAAAATAAAAATCTATAATTTTCTGTCATTAACTACCCTATGCCGCGAACTTATCAGCCGCCCCTTGTATACTAATAGAAAAAAAATACCATTTCAACAAGTTCAGTATTGTCAACTTTTCTACTGCAATAATTGGGAAGGTCGATCCGAAGGCATGCGGTGGGTTCCTCTTTCTTTCCATTAGTAAACTGCATAATTCTATATTAACTGTCAAGTTTGTTCAGATAAAGACCTATCGTAAACTTCCGTCTAAGCAACGAGTTAAACTTGAAGCCGTATGATAGGCTTTTAGTTGCGGCTGCGAGTTAACGTGTTAACTAGTTTGACGTGTGAGCGCGCCGTGTCACTCATAACACATCTAGTTAGTTACACGTGAGTGAATAATGCACTCGTAACTTAGCTGAACTTGATGGAGTATATTGGTGAACCATATTTGTTATGTTCTTTATCATGCAGCCTTTCACAGTCTTCTGCTGGACACAGGAATCTCTTAATTTGCATCACAAGAACATATGAGTTAATAGGAGAATTTGGCCTATGCTAACGGGTTGGCATTGGGTTGATGTCGTATACTATCTATACATAATTATGTTAAAATAAAGTCCTCTTCTCTTCCTGTCTGTGTGAAGGCAATAAACTCAAAAACTACCAACGGATCTATGTACGGTTTTACCAATAAATAGAGTAATTCTTGAGTACGGTTTATGTGTACAATTCCTGCGGGTGGTGCCGCGGTCGAAGTACACCCAAACGCAGAAACAACTCTATTCAACTCATAAATATTTGGACTGCCTCCGTGGTCCAGTGGATAGCGTATGCGACTGCTGATCGGAGGTCCGGGTTCGATTCCCTGGTCGGCCAAAAGTGTTACTGGGTTTTTCCGAATACTCAGTAGCAGCCCGGAGTCTGGTGATGTGGCCGGTAACGGTATTAGTGTCGCCCCCTATTACGTGGGATCTAAAACTTCATGGCGAAATGTGGGTGTAATATTTACACCTCTGCCTACCCCTTCGGGGATACAGGCGTGAGACTATAAAAAATAATAAATAACTGTCCCGAATCCGACTCATGACTTCCGACTTAGGAGTACCTACTAACTAATAGATCAGTCAAAGAAGATTTTGACTGCATGGCTGGTTACCATGCTTATGCGATAATAAATACTTATTAAAGCGTTTTGTCTGAATAGATCCTGCGTCGTTTAAAGCCAGTTGCATTTAAATGTTTAACACAAATATGTATACCGGCAATGTACAAAAATTCCACAATTTTTAACATGCTGATGCAAAGTAAGTAAGCTAATCATATTATAATGGTAAGTCCAAATCCATTCCAAGTCACATAAAATGAAATATATACCTGCGTCTTGAATTACTCCACTTTTATAGAAACGGCCACTAAAACAACAATAAGATACAACAATGTGTGAAATACACAATGTATTGTCTCATGTAGGAGTCGTACCCATGATCAACTTCTACCATGTGAGTAACGAAATGACCATTTGAATCACTACACATATGGTGGAGCTATTATGCATAACAAAGGATTTCTATTTTAGCATTATGTTAACAGCCTCTATATATAGCACAAAATGTATCTCATGTAAAGTCACATAAATTGTAATACTACAATTATTAGCATACTTACAATTTGTCTTCTGTGCGTTTATTTAGGTACACGTTTGCTATTAAGCCTTGATCATTTCGGTGGTGAGGTCTCGGGTTCCATTCCCGGGTCGGGAAAAGTTGGGTTTTTCCTTAAGGAAATTCTCAGTAGCAGCACGGAGTCTGGTAATGTGCCCGGTACTGCAATAGGCTCGCCCCCTATTACGTGGGACCTAAAAAATCATGGCGAAATGTGGGTGTAATATTACACCTATAAATAAAAAATAAATAAATTGTCTCTTCTAGATGATATGGAAAGGTCGACAGTAAACCCTATACCAACCCATCTGGTCAGCGTAGTATCGTAGTAATATAGTTAAGACAACTTTTACTTCCAAGGTACTTAATCTAACATTGCTATCCATTTATAATTACCTATTACATTCCAAACAAAGTCTTTTAGTCTACAGTTCAAAATATCAAACTCAAAAGCCTTCCTTGCATTTAATATCATCTACTTTACATAAACAGGGAATAAAATACAGTAGGTACTTATACCGTGGGGCAGTACAAATGGAAGTCATTTGACAAACGGCGAACAAAAGGGAATCGATTTGGGTGGAGTATGAGCATCGGGATGATTAGCGATGCGCATAATAATTAGAACGAAGTGGCCGCGGGGGTATTATAACTAGCTTACCGTGAAATTACGTGGAAATACGTGACATAGGTAGTAAAGCCTTGCTGATTTCAACATGAATGGGCCGGCTCGGCCGGGGAAGTACTACCCTCTCACAGAAAATCGACGTAAAGTAACAGTACCTAAACTGTTGCGTTTCGTTCGGTCAGAGAGAGTGCCGGAAGCCCTATGCCCTATTCATTTTCTCTCATCCTATTCTCCTTCTATCCCTTTTCCCAACCCCAAGGGTGGCAACGCACTTGTGACTGCTGTAGTATTGCTTGTGTCCAAGGGCGGCGGTAATTGCTTACCATCAGGCGATTCGTCTGCTCGTTTGCCACCTATTACGATAAAAAAGATACGCAGTAATAGCTTAGTGAAGATACCAACAGATTGTAAATTATGTGTATTATGCAAAACCTGGCGATGAAAAAGAGTGACCGTGAGTTTTATTGCCCGTTCTTTCTCAGGGTCCTACGCCCTTGCCCTTGCTTTGCGAACGTGGCAGTAAATGTAAATGTAGAATCTTTAAGTAATTATTTTATTATTTTGACGTTCATAAGCGTCACATTGTGACCCAAATGAATAAAAGATTTTGAATTTGAATTTGAATTGCCATACATACGGTATCGAGTTCGAAACCATGGCACGGCAAATTGAATTGTTAATTACATATATATATATATATATATATATATATATATAATTGCATATGAATAAGCATAGGTACGCGAGTGTTTGAAGCGTACACTAATGATGTTCTTTTGGTTTGAGAAAACAAGATTACAGTAATAGGTAGGTAGGGGACTAGCTGAGTACTGTGCAGTCGGTTTCAGACTTTTAGGAGTTAGGTAACAATTTAACAAGCTCATGCACAGAAAAATCACATTTAGTATATTTTATAAGACACTATACCTAAATATAAAGATAACTTCACGCCCTTTATCCCCGAAGGGGTAGGCAGAGGTATACCACACACCCAATTTTCGCCAGTTATGTTCGCTAAATATAGCATATGTGTTGTAATTATTATAGCAATTAACGGCCGCTCTAAATATGTGATCTATTTATGTATTTGGTTACTAGACATGCATATTTGACATAAGCTTCATACAAAAAAATTATTATTTTTTTATTTATAATATTTTTTTATTTATAGTATTACACCCACATTTCGCCATGAATTTTTGGGTACGACGTAATAGGGGGCGAGTCTAATGCCGTTACCAGGCACATCACCAGACTCCGGGCTGCTCCTGAGTATTCGGAAAAACCCAGTAACACTTTTGCCCGACCCGGGAATCAAACCCGGGACCTCCGATCAGCAGTCGCATATGCTATTCACTGGACCACGGAGGCAGGCTTTTGATTTTGATGACGTATTTGATACAAAATACATCACATAATACATGTATCTCTTATCTCTAGTAGGCAAATCCATGCATAGATCGAATATTGGGACCAACAGTATATCAATAAAAAGAAAATCACAAACGAAAAGATACAACAACTGTCATGTTTTCATTTTATCTTTTCTTTTTAAATAAAATAAACCTGTTATTAGCTCTTAGGCCAGATAGTTAAGATTTTATTAGAAGTTAAGTTATTATATGTTTCGCCTAAAAGCTGTTGGTGTGCCAATATAAATAAATAAAAATACTACCAAAAATGCTCGATGCACGCTTGTGCAACAAAATACACACAGTGACACCTGCGGTGCTAGCTGGAGAGCATGTCTGAGCTTTGAGCAAATGTAACACGTGTCTCGCTCTCTCAATGACAAGTTACAAGTACGAGTTACGGGCCTTGGAAAGTTTGTCAACATTTTAAGCTCTATTCATTTGTATACCGATACGTAAAATAAAAATTGGGCAAGTGCAAGTCGGACTCGTGCACGAAGGGTTCCGTACCATCATCTATAAAAGCAAATCACGTTTGTTGTATGTATACTTAAATATTTTTTAAGTTTCAACCTGTTTATTAAGATCGAGTAACAAATTGCTTAAAAATTACGTTTGTTGTATGGGAGCCCCCCTTATTATTTACTTTTTTAAATTTAATTATTTATTTTGAAAGGTACAACTACATATTCTGTGAAAATTTTGAGCGTCTACCTGTAACCGTTAGTAATGTTGAGCAATAAATACGAAAAAATCACGTTTATTGTATGGGACCACCCGTTAATATTTTTATTTTTTTAATTTTTAGTATTTGTTGTAATAGCGGCAACCGAAATACCTAATTTATGAAAATTTCAGCTTTCTAGCTATTATGGTTTATGAGATACAGCCTGGTGACAGACAGACAGACAGCGGAGGCTTAGTAATAGGATCCCGTTTGTTACTTGTTAGGTACGGAACAATAAAAATGATTACCAGAATGATCAGGTGAGAATTATTTAAATGTTTGCAGCCCCAAATCTACAGATTTTTGCAGCTGGACCTCGGTCCAGCTGCAAAAATCTGTAGATTTGGGGCTAAAATATAAGTAGGGCATTTGCTCCAATAGAAGTACGTTAAGGACTCACTAACGACTTTATATAGAAATATTTAACAATAGGTAAGTATTGCATTTGCTTTAATAGAAGTACGGCTCCAACAAAGTACTCCAGCACACAGCGTAAAACACGCTCGTCTTTTGACAATATAGGCGTCCGATCAACATAATTATGTAGCAATTTAATATACGAATAATCAAAATATGCTTAGGGCGGTTTCAGATTAGCGTATTTTTCTGCGCTTATACGGTCGTTTCAGCTTACACGCGAGCTTAAAAAAACCGGACTCGCGTAAACTATTTCGGCGTGTTCCCTCGAAACGGTTGTGACATCGTGTCAGTGTCAACATGATTTCTAACAGCTCGCGTTTATATGAGCTTAGAAGCGCGCCAACGCTCGTAGGAGTTACGCGTGTGCCAAAAGGCGCGGCTATACACGCCTACATACGCTTCCAAAAACGAGCTTATACGCGCGTTTAAAATGCTAATCTGAAATGGCCCTTAGTCACTTCAGTTACATGGCATAAAAGTTAGGTATATGTCAGCCTACCGATACTAAAATTACAACGCGAAAGTGCTTGTTTGTTACTCTTTCACATAGCAACTCAGCGATGAATGGTAAGGTGTTTGTGTGTGTAGAACATTAGAAGATTAGAGAATGACATACTATTTTTTACCGCGATAAAGGACTACTATGTGGAAGGAGCCGCAGGTAAATTCTAGTATGTAAATACATATTTTACATAGAATATAATTACATCGGCGTCTACGTACGTATAATTTACGTCTGCTTGTTGCGAAGGCAAGC
The DNA here is from genome assembly GCA_944739405.2 of Euclidia mi. NCBI lineage: Eukaryota > Metazoa > Arthropoda > Insecta > Lepidoptera > Erebidae > Euclidia > Euclidia mi. The sequence goes on from OX123201.2 coordinate 4,974,618, forward strand.
TCGTTACCAAGGTACATGCTTATGAAACAGTTCATTTGTCTTTTATTTCCGAGTCTTGTGCAGTAAAATTTGAAGCACAAACGAATAGATGGATGTCGGAACGCTGCGCTTTTGCATCGTTTAATTAAGCCAGTTGCTATCTCATTTGAAAACTTCGTACGCTCTAAATGTTTAACTATTTTCTACCTTGTGTCACGGTAATATAATCTAACAATATTGTAACTCGGCCGTCTTGGTGAGTTATATACCCACAGACGCGCCGTATGCGAGCTGCGGCACGATCGCGGCTGTGGGTGCTTTAGGCACAGTCCGCACAGTCTAATGGGTACTTTGTTCGAGGCGCGTAGGTATAACTCAAGTTTCGAGCGTTTGTATGGAGTTACAATACTGTTAGATATTATTATGTGGTTGTGTTTTCTGTTCATTATAGTTATCTGGGTAGAGTGATGTGCTTTTACGGAACAGAGTAAGTTGGTGGTAGTGGATTGCGTTAATTCGTTTTTAGTGCTTGTTGTAGGAGAAGAAGTTAAGGCCCATATGATGGTTCGGATGGTACAATACGTAACATTACGATAATGATAGAGAGGTATAAGATTGGCCTGTGATACTAGTGGCTCGTGATCTTGAATTCTAAGTCGTAGGTCGTGGGTTCGACTACCAATCTGGACAAATCTATGTGATTAGTACGATGATGTGTTCTGTGTCTGGGTGTAATATATCATTGAATATATACGGATTTCATCATGATAATCATCAGCCCTTTATGCTGTCGTCCTCACTGCTGGGCACAGGCCTTTTCTCACTATGAGCAGGGTAAGGCCACAGTATAAAGCGCATACAGTAATTTGAGGCCTTTGATCTCGAAGAAAAAGCCAACAACGTCTAGACAAGGGTAAGGAGGCTAGGGCTGCCACATGTAAACAATACCTACTTATTCAAATACCGTCTATTTATTATAGAAAAATAAAACAATTGCTACGTTACATGAATATTATACTGTAAATCACTTATTTGTTATATTATAATAATTAAATATAATTATTATATATAATTATAATAAATAATTTATATAATTAAAAAAAAAAATAAAAAAAAAAAATAATTATAATAAATAATTATTATAAAACAGTTAGCATTTTTTCGTGCGGTGACAGCTTTGCATACACAGTCAGCACCTATTTCATCCCACAGGTGTCGTGGGAGGCGGTTAAGAATATGAAGCATTTTTCATTTGGTCTTTATCATACAAACCAAGTTAAAATAGAGCGATTGACATAGCGGTCGTTTAATGGATGGGTAACCGTGGGATCAGCTTGCCGAGCCTATATCGATATGAAGTATTTTGCAGATTTATTTTCGTGCAAACTACGTCAAGGTAAAGCAATAGATACCACGGTCATTTACTGGATGGGTCTCCGGGCTATGAGGTTACGGAGAACATGTGTTTGGCCCCCTTATAAAAGGGGGCCAAAAATATGGTTATTTTTGAGCAAAGCCGCGCCGTTACCAAGATACATAATAATATGTGATAGGTACTTAACTACTTACCTAATACGAAAATACTAGGTACTTATTGCAAGAAATTAAAATGACACTTGAATCGAATATTTCCTTAAAACGCATATTTTCTTACGTCTGCCTTGTTGTTTACGCACAGTAATTACTACTTTATTCTGTGACTGGGCCAAACATGAGATATCGTAAAATGTCAGTAGATTAGTAGGTACGTGCATATTATTTTAAGTGGTTATAGGTAAATAAATTTCAAAATAATTTAAATACTTAATTATAATTACTGAAATTTTATTTTTTGGTGTAAGTAAATTGATGAAATCGCAGATTTTTTAAATCCTTATTTCTTTAAATCTTTAAGCAGCATAAAGCATTGCAATGTCTCACAGTACAAGTCGTATGCAGCATCTAAATTAATATTCATAAGCAAATAAATAAGTAACGAACAAAAAACAAGCACGCGCCAGCCCCCAAAAATATGTACCTAGTTGGGAACTAAGGCGACATACGTAAGTAGGTACCGGTCTTCCCGCGTCTCACCTCTTGCCCCCCGCACGATTGACCCGTCTAGACGCGTTCGTCGAACGACTGTATGGATTATTTGACTGTGGTAAGGCCATAGTCCACCAAACTGGACTAGTGCGGGTTGGCAGACTTCACATGTCTTTCAAGAACATTATGGAGAACTCTCAGACATGCAGGTTTCCTCACGATGTTTTCCTTCACCGATAAGCAAGCGATAATTAACAATTTAATACGCACTTTACTTCGAAAAGTAATTTTTTATTCATTTCTTCTCTATATTAGCAATATAAATGTCCACATCTGATAATATTTTAGTTCCCAAGTAGACGTCTTCGTTATACGCAGGATATTTTCTTTAAAAATTTAACTCTTAATATTTTAGTATGTTTTTCTATGAAAATACACGAAGCTATTTGCTTCGTTTATTCTCTTGAGTCGCCTAATAGCGTAAATAGTATATCGAAAAGTCATTGGTTGGATTCGAACCCGAGACAGAGGGCCTCGCAGTCTGTCGGTCTCTCCACTCGGCTATCGCTGCTATTATAATACGTATATATTTAAGAATATTAAGTCAGTATGTTTGTTACTTATCTGGTTGCCTTTAAACGAGCTCGGCTTAGTTTAGGATCAGATGACCGAGTGTGAGTTTACCTAGTAATTTATCATTATTTTTATATACACTTTCGATGATCATCAATTGAAACCTTAGCCCTCTACACCGTACACACAAAAAGTCAAAACAACAAAGCCTCTCCAAATATAAAATAAGAACATTGCGACGAGACAGAAGGATTGACAAACAAATAGACACACTTTAGCATTTATAATATAGGGGAATATGGATAGTATAATCTAAATATCTCTGCCAAGGCCTAATACATAGAGTAAGATTATATATTTACCGGCCTAATAAGTGCCTACTTAAGTAGCTCGAACATCGAACATGTTGGGTGAAAGGAGCTGTGATTGATGACGTCATCGGCTCCTATATCCAACACGACTACAGTTACATGTAAAGTTCCCTTAATGGATTTCAATTATTAAAATCGGTAAAACTCTTACTTTAACCGGTAAAATTGACGGCCGAGTAATCAACGAAAAACATTCGATCTAAATCAAGCTATTGCATATTATACGAGTATTGTTTGTTAACATTGGTCAGTTAAATATGTCTGCGGCTAGGTATTTAGTTGCCGATATCCCATCTAGTTCGCCAGGGAATCCAATTTATTAGCGTATTAACTAAACATTGCGCTGACGTTTTGCTAAGGAATTATGCAGAGATGTAGAATTAATGCACAACAGTCATAGACTTCCACGTAACTGATAGGTTTTCAACCATTACTGTATGTATTTATTGGAAACAAAACATTAACCTGCAGTAAATCCGTGTAAAAAGTGCCTTTATTTTTATTTATTATTAAACTTGACACTGTGCCGAAGTGTTGTGGGTTCGATCCCCACACGAGACAACACTTTGTGTGTTCATAAATTGTTGTTTCGAGTCTGGGTGTTCATTGTGTCCGTTAGTTGTATGTTTGTAAAGTTTCCCGCGACACAGGATTTAGTCCTAATGCGGGAGTTGTCTTTTTTAACATATTAATATATAACATAATATAACTGTTGTTACAACGAAATTGTCGGAGCGAATACCCAAATCTGTTCGTAAAGTTTATCTTCAGAATAAAAGTAACCTGGCAATCCAAAATTACCATTTAGGTCTAAAATATAAACGCACTGAAATGTTAATGTTGCCAGTAATTTCCTACAACGTCGTTCGCATGTTTCGAGCGCGTTATAAATCTTTTTTATAATAAAACATTTCTGAAAAGATCATAATTTCGTAATTTATATTACGTGAGGATTTTATGATGGGAATTAATTAATATGCTTTACGATTTCATAGCTTTTGTGCAAAGATTCTTAGGTTTATCATTCAACGATATTAGAGAAGCAAGTAGATATTACAACTTAAAACGACACTATAACTACAGATTTTTTTAACACTGTTGAACTCTTTATTTTGAAATCAATATATTATGCCGCTATTTCTCATAATACAAATAAAAAAGTGTTAAGTTAAATGTACTACTAACAGGCTTCTTAGAATGTTATCATGAAGGCACAGTTGAAGACAACAAATGCATAATATGTTTATCAGAAGATATGATATTTTAATTTAAGAAACAGAAAAATTATAGACAAATTAAAAAAATAACCCCCAGTCAACCATGTAGTTCGAATTGCGTTAAGGCTCATAGCACCCAGCTCACTTATAGGAAACCGCTTCATGAATGCAAAACTCAACCAATGTCGTACAAGGAAGACCCTTGGAACTAATTACAAAAAACAAATTGTACAAATGCTCGACATGAGTATTGTCCAATACAATGAGGATCCGTTCAGCTGTTTAGTTTCCGCCATAGAAACCCTCGTCAATCAACGCCATCTGTCAGTCGGGCCCTGCAATTAACACGGCCCAACCGCCTGCCCCAATTAACGGTTAAATTTGTTGATAAATTGCTAGTCAACCGTTATTTATCGGAGTTGTAATGCTTGTACCATCGTTTGTCTTTATTCCGATCTTCCTTGTCGGATGAAGGTTACGGTATCGTCTTAAATGGACTGACTTGCATGAAGCGTTTATAGTTACCGAAAGGGTTAATCATAAAAGTGTTAGTAACATTTTGGGATATTGTGTGTATATTATGTATACTTTTAATTTGTAAGAACATTCGGGAGAAACTCGAAGAAACGGGTTGTATTATTTAGTTGTTGTATGCTGTATATTAATAGAAATTTAATATGACAAATCAATTTTTATGAAAATATAGTATTAAAATAGATGAGAGGCATCCAATCAATGAGAAATTAATAATAAATATGCACAGCCCCAGAGTCCCATTCCCTCTCTAGGAATAAGTCCTATAACCAGGAGGATATTACACTCATTCAAACAATAAACTCAAAGAATAGGGTATTTGACTAAAAAAATCGAATTAGTCCGTCAGATAGATTTCCAAAAATTACAAAGTGTTGTATGTTTGGGGATTGAAAATACAATTACTCGGTTCAGACCGTTAAGTGAAGCTGCGTAAAAGTATATGCACTAAGCCTTTGTGAAAAATATGGGTCGAAATGTTCATACTTACATATTATTTCTTAAGCATTATCTCAACACGGAATCTCTAATGGAATTGTATTTACCTATTTCTGAACTCGTGTATTTGCGTACGTTTACTTTCAAGTCTTACCTCCGCAATTCCTCGACACAAAATGAGTAAATTACACATTATAATGCTCCTTTACAGCGGCTACCACCTACGTTTCCGTGTTTCTATGTTATGTGTGTACACCGACATGTAGCCTGTCGGTGTACACACATAGCGAACTTAAATGTTTTGTTACTGCAATTTAGAATTATTTACTGAAGATGCAACGAAAGCTTAGGGTATCTCAAATGGTTGCGTTTGTGTATTTAAGTTATTTTAATATTGACGTAAATAATTTTTATAGGAATCATTTTTTGTGATACAACAATTAAGAAATCATGCAAGAAAACTCAAAACTGGCTTTAATTCGCCAGTGTCATTACATTTTGTACCTACATAAATATAATTTATTATATCGTGAGCTTTTTGGGTAATATAATCTCCAAGGCATATTAAATATTTTTAAGGTCGCTCAGAATTAATCCTCGTTCAGAAATCAACACATACCGAAAGTGCGACCTTTCGACGCTAATGTAAAATAACTTGAGAACTTGTTATCTCATGTATGTGTGGGGTGAGACTGATTGATAGAATCCCGAATGCAGTAATACGAGAGCGATGTGGCCTGAAAGAAGATGCGACAAGGATTGAGAAAGGAATGCTGAAATGGTTTGGACACGTGCACAGTGGTTCCGTAGTAGGTCATACGGTACCAATCACGATGTTTGAATTACAAGACGATACCTCACTTAATTACTCACTATTTATCACACTATATCAGGATACACAAATAATTTCATTTTGTTTTTTCCTACTTATAGTTTTGTGCATCTAAAGTGAACGCATTACAAGTCCGTTTGTTAGCGTAATTAGCGCGTGATATTTAGTCTTTTTAGTGACACTTGTTTTTACAGAATTAATTGTTTGTGACCGGATGTTTTACAATGGATATTCAGGTTGAAGATATGTAAAGTGTATTTCAAGCATTTTCTTTCATTTTAATTCATGTGTTATTTTTTTTAATCGGTGCTACGCCAATGAAATTAAAAGATTCTTTTTTTGTTTTACTTTATTTATTTCGAAGCTTTTAACTACTTTCTGACCATAACCTACAAAAGCAGTTTTGTATAAAGACATTAAAAAACACTATATTTTAAATTTAAAAGAAAATTGACTGCGATGTGCTGCGATAGTAGGTGTCACGTAGGATCTACGCCAGGTGCTAAAGGTGTCTACGAGATATCATTATTCTAAAATCCACACTATACCATTTGTATTTTGTTTTAGGTACAACATTTAAATGTTCTTTTACAAGAATGCTTGTACTCGACACTTGGCTGTCTATTAAGAAGACTACTTCTGAAGCAGACAGATGTCGTCAAGTTTTGAATAGTCTGGCGCAGTTGCTGCCAGATATCGAAAATATTGACACAAAAAACTTAGAAATTAGAATAACTCTGCTTTGTTATCTATCGGTGAGCTCTCGGAAAAGGCCGCTGAATCGTGTAATAAATTAATTAAACGATTTAGGCGTGATTATACAAGAAAAATGTCTCGACTTGTCACGAACACCGATATGATGCACAGACTTCTTTTTAATTTGGATCCATACATTTCTAGTTTTAGAAAATTACCACGAAAGAAGAAATCTGCTCTATCAGCTGACCTGTTAAATTTATTGTCCTTTTAAATCTGTGCCATTTTATAAGTAGTTTAGAAAACTTTAGATTGTAATTATTTGATTTGCTTAGATTTGTTCAATGTGCCTATAAAACTATTTAATTGTAATTATTTGATGAATATTTGTGTTTGTCATTAGTAAGAGTCTAGTTAAGTGGTATTATTGTAATAGTAATTTATGCCAATTAAGTTTCAGAGTAGCTGTAATTCACCTTTCTCAATTATTTTACTTTGTACAAGAAATAGCTGAGTTTTATATTGAATGAATTATTATTATTCTGATATAATCTGTTTTATTTCTACTAATCTTTACCTCAGTTAATAAAAAAATACTATAATACCATGCATTACTATGCATTTCAATAGCCACTCGTTGCGCGAAACCTCTATGACCGCCCTTCTTAGAGCGCGGAACCACTGTGACGTGGAGCGAATGAGTGAATAAAGATTGACGAATCAAATATACATGGCAGAGGTGTGTGGGCGAGCTGGTTGCGGCAGACCAAAGAAATAAAGACGGAAAAGTCCGAAGCACCCGTAACCAGCGAGCATGTATGAAAAGAATAATGAATGTAAAGGAAGCGCGTGAGGTTAGTAAGGATAGCAAGTGGCGTTATGTTGTCTCTGCCTACCCCGACGGTAAAAAGGCGTGAACATATGTATAAAGTTGTTATCTCATTGTCGATTCTAAACAGAAACTCGCACCAAAATCGATGCCGATCCGATACAAACCTGACAGCAAAGTTTGTCGGAATACGAAAAGAAATTGACAAACTCCCACGTACTTTGCGTATTTCAATTACGACTTAATTAAAACTTGGATTAAATTGTGTAGGTAATTGGTTAAAGTTCCATATCATATCGTATCAAAAACTTAAGTGAAATTATTTAGCGACTTCAAAAAAGAGGGAGGTACACAATTTCACAACTATATTTTTGTTTCTATGTATGTCCGTCGATTACTCCGTCATGTTTGTGAATAAGAATAAGAAGAGTAAGAATCATTTATTTGTTTGAACATGGTATACATACATTGAATGCAGGATGCCAAGAAAGTAGTGTTAGTTCGTATATGTTCAGCCTCATATAGTGGCGTACAAAATGAGAGATCGAGAACGCACATTAACTTTGTCCGAGAAAGAATTTATTATGGTATGATTTTCTGGTTAATATTAATTGTATTTTATGATAATCATTAAATGATGAAAATTAACAATTATACAATTAAAAAGAAATATTTATATATACTCATAATGAGAAAAGATTATACAATTAAGAAATTACGTCAATATTATTAAAAAAAATTACAGTCATTTACTTATAACTAAATTTCCAGTAGAAATAAAAAGAATAATAGGTAATTAAGGTAGTCAATAACAATGAAATAGTAATAATATTCGATAAATTAAATTACAATTACATTATGATTCATGCTCATTCAATAAAACATTCTTGCTCTGAGAAAAATTCTGAAATCTGATAGTAGGCTTTATCAGTAAAACAATTTTTGCGTTTATTTTTAAAAATATCAGATGGCATACTTTGCCACATTATAGTGAACAGATTAAAAATATTTTTTATACACATCATAATTCGGTCTACTCCTCTGTCTTTAAATATTTATTGCTAGTACACGGGTAAAGGGTTGTGTGTGTAAAAGTGCCTAAAAGTTGTTAAGGACAAGAAGCGAGAAGCGAGCTTACAATTCACCGTTGACGCTTTATATTGATGTTATAAAATATTCTACGACACAAGATTCAAATTTAAAACGTTAAGTTAATCATTGGGTTGGGACGGTGCCGTAACGGTTCTTCTATAGTGAGGATCGCAAAGATCTTAACTCGAGAAACTGATTTCTTCGCTTATTTGTTTTCATTACGTTAAATCCAAAATCAAGAAATGTAGATAATTTACTTGCACAAATAAATAACATTATCATGATTTAATTTACTGTACGAAAGAAATACTCACTCTTCCAAAAATACTTCGTTCAGAATAATTCAACTGCCAAAATGTACGTTTGCAAAGAAAACACTATGGAAATCAGCCTTTAACGTTGGCATATCGTGAGTTTCATTCGGTTAAAGGTCCGGTTCATCAGCAAGATTTAAATTAGACGGACAGAGGGTAAAAATAACACGTTAAGTAGTAAAAACAATCCGCTTAAGGTAATGAATCTGTATATTTGGTCCGCGTCGACGCGACGCACAAAAACGGAGCGACGTCGCATTACGACACAGTTTTGTACTTTATCTCAATTTAGTACAAGCACACCGATATTAGAGAAACCTTTTGCAATTATGTTAACCTGAAATGATTGTTTTTATTTTACTGTACAATTATTTTGTCAGAAACTCAAGTCGTCGAAAATAGTTCTAAGTCTTTTACCTAATAACTTGGAATTGATGGTGATCACCTGTTCGTACAAAAATGAAAATCAAGATTCTATAAGCCTTTTGATTATGATACTCATGAATACTATGAATACTCCATTGGCATTAAATATGTAAAGTAGTTGAAGTAAACATCTGAAGGATTAAAATAACACGTAGTTTCTCTTTCCTATACTTATTTCGATAAAAAATTATAAGCAGTTTTATATAATTATATCCTTAAAATCACAATAGCGCAGAACAAGGCTGCTATACTTTTTCAGCTATAAATATTTGCTCACCACATAATGGAGTTTCCCATGGGCTCACCACATTATACGGCTCATAGACCGTCTATGGGACATTTATACTGTTGTCCAGTGATTGACGTCTACATGCTATTAATTAAATCGCTGCGTCAAAATACGTTCCACCCCATTCACCATCACTTTAATGATGCTATCAGTCTGAACGCTTAGCCTGTGTAGACAACAGAGCTGAGGGAGTCAGCTGAGCGGTGCGAAAAAGACATCAGAAAAGGTATCGCTTGCGCCTACCATAAGGCGTATATACATATGATAATTTTCCTCACAGCATATAAAAATATAAATAGGTACGTACTTTTACAAACATTCAAACTGCGGCCACAGAGAAAACAGACTCGCAGCGACAATTTATTCATATTTCAATAATTGTCGTAAGAGGAAATACGCCAGGCAAATATATAGTATATTTGGGAAGAGAGAGAAAAACTCAGGCAATCAAATCCTCTTATTAACTAACAATGCTAATGTGACGCAAATTAGGTGAAGCCTTTTTTCAGAGCAATGTGTACAGGGGACTGCGAAAGGCTCTATAATGATTAGTTGATTTTTCAAAACACAGCTCAGCTTGCTATATCTGTTGTATTCGCAGTCTTAGCGTCATTTTTGTTAAATCTACAGTATTTTGCATCCAGGCTAGAGAGCGTCTATCCATTACGTCAGATTAACACTATACGCATGCGGACGTGACAATATTCCGATTACTTGCTTTACGGTTAAGCGATGCGTTTTACTCTGATTAAAAACTTTTGTGCTTTAATTTAATAAGCTTTATATAAATGCCTTTTATATTTTGCCTGTGGCAATATCGGTAGTTAGGGTAGGCGAGCGACACAATAATAATTGCTGTGAGTGATTTATGATGCGCAGGAAAGGGAAACGGTAAAACTAAAGTTCCTGCTAGATTGATAATTAACTATTGAATAGTCAATAACTAGAGACATACATAATAATATGATGAACATCTGTGGCTTTTATAATTCGGTTGATGAAATATGGTACTAGAATATATAACACAATTTCTCTGCTTCTGTTCATATACAGGACGATTTGTAATTGCTAGTATTTCCCTCGGGAGGTAATTTCAGGGCCAAACTGGAGTATTTTGACCCCAACGACTTCACACGACATAAAGTATGTTCTTTTTTACTTCACAGTGGCTCTTAGTATTTTAATAGCTCTTAAAATACTCAATCTCTAATATTCAAGCTCCAAAAATTGTTCTAGTCTGAATGTTTTTTTACATGAGAGTTTTCAAACTATAAATAAAATGTTCTTTTGCGACAGCAATTCAATCAACAAATGTGTGTCCCAAGAAACACTAAGTCTCATTTATACATTGTGTTTTACCGTGTGAACATTAAACCCACAAAACACGATGCAGCAAAAACGACCTCTTAAATTATTAAAACTTTAGTGTATCCAATTATGAATATAGTACGAATGCTCTTAAATTAATTACATACCAGTAACGATTTCAAATATCAAAGTCAAATAATAAGCACTGTTACCAAATACATTAGACGGGTATCAAAAATAATTATGTGAAGTTAAGTTAAATTATTAAAAAACGATCCAGAGTACAAATTAGTGAGATCTATTAAAATTCATCGCGGGGACGAAAAGCGGGGGCAGCGGGGACAGCGGGGTCCATATTATGTGGTAGGCTCAACTTATGTTTTAGTTCACTTGATCTGGTAGGAACCGAAAACATAGGTTATTTATTGGGAGCATTTTAAAATAATTGGCAAGCTGTGAATATCCTCTGGCGATTTTAACACATCATATGTAAATAGGCAAAAGTAAGCGATAGCTTAGTAGAGATACCAACCGACAGCCATGAAATCCACGACGCCGAACACTGACTTTTCGGAGTTACATCCGTATTGAATTGTTCATTATTGCTTGCCCCGTACCCTAGAGATTATATTAAACCGTCGATCCAGGCTGTCATAAAAGATCTTTGATAGTCATTATAGAGAGTCAGTACCTATGAAAATAATATTATTGGTCAAAACCATAAAATATATCTATTCCGTTAGGTTGTGGAGGTCAGACAGGCAGTCACTCTGTGGAAAAGCTAATATTAAATCAAACTGGATTAAACTAGTAAGCGGAACCCGGGTTGCAACTGAGATAACGCTAATAGAGGATGTTTACAAAATTTCATGAAGTTTTTAAATTGCGAAATATGCAGACTTTTAGTACTTTGTACAAAAATACTCTTACAATATTTTTCAGTGTGGTTGACGGCATAGAATACAAGTGTCACCACCCCCTATCTTCCCGTGGGTGTCGTAAGAGGCGACTAAGGTATAACACGATGCAAATACCATCTTTGCGTAGAGACGGAAAACTCGACATCAAACCCTATACGACTGCCTCATTGGTCTCGCGGCATAAATGTGCGCGTGGAATCGGGCGGCCACGGGTTTGATTCCTGGGTCGGGAAGTGATATTGGGTTTTTCTGTCACGAAATTCTCAGTAGCAGCACGGAGTCTGGAAATGTGCCCGGTACGGCAATAGGCTCGCCCCTTATTACGTGGGACTAAAGTATATCTGGCGAAAAGTGGGTGTAGAAATACACCTCTGCCTACCCCTTCGGGGATAAAAGGCGTGACGTTATGTATGTATGTATGTAATATTTTTCAGACTGCCTCGTTGGTGTCGCGGCATAAATGTGCGCGTGGGATTGGGAGGTCTTGGGTTCGATTCCCGGGTCAGGCAAAAGTATTACTGGGTTTTTTCCAATACTCAGTAGCAGCCCGGAGTCTGGTGATGTGCCCGGTAACGGCAATAGGCTCGACCCCTATTACGTGGAACCTAAAAATTCATAGCGAAATATGGGTTAATATTAACACCTCTGCCTACCCCTTCGAGAATGCGGGCGTGAGACTATAAAAAAAATATATTTAAAAAAATCTGAAACCGAATGTGTCCGAATCCTTATTCCATAAACATGAAGAACAAACTCTTAATTGTCGCGGATCTTACTTATTAAGCTCGTGTCGCGTCAAGGAATCTTGATTCGAGCTCAAACACATGTTATTACGTAATTATTCAAATTATTATGTACTATGTCGCTAAATTATATAATTGATATAGTCGTTTGAGTTTTAATTAATTTTATAAAGTCATAATACCATAAAGAGAAAAAAGGTATTTCCGAGAACATAGATAATTACAAGTTGAAAAGTGATATTCAGGCGTTGCCTGGTTCATTGCTACGAGAAATACTACGAATAATTAACATAATAGCTGGATGGTCAGCAATAATAGTGGTCTTAAAAGGTATTGAATTTTTTTTTTTTTGTACGATACCATAATAAGCGTAAAACCCGACTACGCATTAAAAAATTTGAAAAAGAGTAGTAAGCAAGATTATATTATCGATGTTTTAATAACGAAAGTCAATGTTTTGAATATCCGTAGGTACTCACCCGGTCATTGCTAACAATACCATGACATAAAAATAATTAATGGAAGATTAGGTATGACGCGACGTACAATGACAATAAAATAGATATCGGCTCGGCCGGGGAAGTACTACCCTCTCACAGAAAATCGACGTAAAGTAACCGTACCTAAACTGTTGCGTTTCGTTCGGTCAGAGAGAGTGCCGGAAGCCCTATGCCCTATTCATTTTCTCTCATCCTATTCTCCTTCTATCCCTTTTCCCAACCCCAAGGGTGGCAACGCACTTGTGACTGCTGTAGCATTGCTTGTGTCCAAGGGCGGCGGTAATTGCTTACCATCAGGCGATTCGTCTGCTCGTTTGCCACCTATTACGATAAAAAAGGTACGCAGTAATAGCTTAGTGAAGATACCAACAGATTGTAAATTATGTGTATTATGCAAAACCTGGTGATGAAAAAGAGTGACCGTGAGTTTTATTGCCCGTTCTTTCTCAGGGTCCTACGCCCTTGCCCTTCCTTTGCGAACGTGGCAGTAAATGTAAATGTAGAATCTTTAAGTAATTATTTTATTATTTTGACGTTCATAAGCGTCACATTGTGACCCAAATGAATAAAAGATTTTGAATTTGAATTTGAATTGCCATACATACGGTATCGAGTTCGAAACCATGGCACGGCAAATTGAATTGTTAATTACATATATATATAATTGCATATGAATAAGCATAGGTACGCGAGTGTTTGAAGCGTAAACTAATGATGTTCTTTTGGTTTGAGAAAACAAGATTACAGTAATAGACTAGGTAGGGGACTAGCTGAGTACTGTGCAGTCGGTTTCAGACTTTTAGGAGTTAGGTAACAATTTAACAAACTCACGCACAGAAAAATCACATTTAGTATATTTTATAAGACACTATACCTAAATATAAAGATAACTTCACGCCTTTTATCCCCGAAGGGGTAGGCAGAGGTGTACCACACACCCAATTTTCGCCAGTTATGTTCGCTAAATATAGCATATGTGTTGTTATTATTATAGCAATTAACGGCCGCTCTAAATATGTGATCTATTTATGTATTTGGTTACTAGACATGCATATTTGACATAAGCTTCATACAAAAAATGTATTATTTTTTTATTTATAGTAGTTTTTTATTTATAGTATTACACCCACATTTCGCCATGAATTTTTGGGTACGACGTAATAGGGGGCGAGTCTAATGCCGTTACCAGGCACATCACCAGACTCCGGGCTGCTCCTGAGTATTCGGAAAAACCCAGTAACACTTTTGCCCGACCCGGGAATCAAACCCGGGACCTCCGATCAGCAGTCGCATATGCTATTCACTGGACCACGGAGGCAGGTTTTTGATTTTGATGACGTATTGCATACAAAATACATCACATAGTAAATGTATCTCTTATCTCTAGTAGGCAAATCCATGCATAGATCGAATATTGGGACCAACAGTATATCAATAAAAAGAAAATCTCAAACGAAAAGATACAACAACTGTCATGTTTTCATTTTATCTTTTCTTTTTAAATAAAATAAACCTGTTATTAGCTCTTAAGCCAGATAGTTAAGATTTTATTAGAAGTTAAGTTATTATATGTTTCGCCTAAAAGCTGTTGGTGTGCCAATATAAATAAATAAAAATACTACCAAAAATGCTCGATGCACGCTTGTGTAACAAAATACACAGTGACACCTGCGGTGCTAGCTGGAGAGTATATCTGAGCTAAGCTTTGAGCAAATGTAAGACGTGTCTCGCTCTCGCAATGACAAGTTACAAGTACGAGTTACGGGCCTTGGAAATTTTGTCAACATAGCGTTGGTTTTAGATGACAAACTTTAAGTTCTATTCATTTGTATATCGATACTGGTTCGGCGATACACCGAAACCGATTAGGTAGGTTATAGGCGATTTGGAAAAAATGGACTGTATTTAAAGGAAGAGGATGTAGGAAGAGGTGATTGTGAGTGGGTATAGGATATTTCAAGGATGGAGGGCACTCACCTTATACGGTAATCTTCTTCGTTTCCGAAGGGCAGTCTCCTGGTCGTTTCGTGATGCAGCTGCTTGTTTTCACTTCACTCGCGAGCGGGTTTTCCTTGGTGGAAGCGGTGATAATCACATACAGCGGTGCGGCGCGATACGATATCTTCTGCATCATCCATTGTGGCGTCGTGGACCTTCTTGGATCTCCCATGATCCGTCAGAATGGCCCATGCAACCCTTTGACCACAGTGCAGAAGACGAAGATGTACCCGAACGGAAGTCTGTTTCTTATCCCGTGATTGCTGAGGTTGCGGAGTCTCCCATCATACACTGTTACATTTCGATAAAGGTAACCGGTTGTCAAATAAATAAGAATATCTAATGTATCTATTATTTTTGGTCTGCTAGATAGCGCATCTCAGTTCTCAATTGCGATTGTATACGCTTAATAATACAATAAAGATTCTCTAGGAATAAGTCCTATAACCCGGAGGACATTACACTCATTCAAACAATAAACTCAAAGAAGAATCTCAAAGAATTATTGATTGTACAAAGTGTTGTATGTTTGGGGATTGAAAATGTAATAACTCGGTTCAGACCGTTAAGTGAACCTGCATAAAAGTATATGCACTAAGCCTTTGTGAAAAATATGGGTCGAAACGTTCATACTTAAATTTTTATTTTTTATGGTAATAGGCGGCAAACGAGCAGACGGATTGCCTGATGGTAAGCAATTACCGCCGCCCATGGACACAAGCAACACCACAGGAGTCACAAGTGCGTTGCCGCCCCTTTGGGTTGGGAAAAGGGATAGGATGAGGAGTGGGATGAGGGAGAAGGAATAGGGGATAGGGCCTCCGGCACTCTCACTCACCGAACGAAACGCAACATATTATTTCTTAAGCATTATCTCAACATGGTATCTCTAATGGAATTGTATTTACGCTCGACACAAAATGAGTAAATTACACATTATAAATAATAATAGCTCCATTACAGCGGCTACCACCTACGTTTCTGTGTTTCTATGTTATGTGTGTACACCGACAGGCTACAAAGTGAACTTAAATGTTTTGTTACTGCAATTTAGAATTATTTACTGAAGATGCAACGAAAGCTTAGGGTATCTCAGATGGTTGCGTTTGTGTATTCAAGTTATTTTAATATTGACGTAAATAATTTTTATAGGAATAATTTTTTGTGATACAACAATTAAGAAATCATGCAAGAAAACTCAAAAATGGCTTTAATTCACCAGTGTCCATGACTTGAACATCAATCTCTCAACATCGCTTGGTAAACTCAACACCATCTTCCAAGCTGATTGCGTTGGGATTATAAGGGCGGCGACGGCGATTGCGGCCAGAAACGTGAGTAACCTGTCGGTACAGGGCGGAAGCCCGTGCAGGTCAATTCATATTTAACACCACTGATCTGCACTGACTTCTACTCCCTTCACCTGAGTCCGTTGTAGGGAGTGGCGAATGGTCTCAGGGGTAGCGCAGGTCGCGATGATCCCTTAGGCAAGGCTGGTGGACTATCCTTCTCGAGGTTGCCGCCCGTTCTTGGTCCAGTTCCTTCAGAAATGGATGCAACCAAAACCTCCAGCCGAAACACAAACACCAGGCACATTACACAAACACATACACACACGTACACACATGCGCACACACATCCACATACAGGAACACATCTCTTCACCACGCCCCTTCGTGGTCGGGTGGGTGTGGGCTCGTAGTAAAAAGTCACGGGTAAGAGAAGCTGACCACCTGCGCTAGGACCTGCGCAGTCGAGCGCCGTACGCGGGGATGACGGAGTCCTGGGGGTTGAGCCGAGCGGCGCTGGCGGTAATGGGACCGTGAGGCAACACGCCCTCTTTGGTCCTGATTTCACGCTAAACGGTAGCCCCCGCTGTGAGCCGCAGCGGGGGAAATGGCCATCGTGTCCCGTCAGAGGGCCACAGGCTAGGGACGTAGGGTCCACATCAGCAGTTGGAATTTATTTCGGCTGTTGATGTGGTTGGTGAAGGCTATACGGAGGGCGCAAGCGAGGGATGACGGCTAGAGTTGGTAACTCGGCTCAGGCCGTTGACCCAAGCGGGCGCCCGAAGTCGTGCTGTAAACCAGCCCCGCGTTCCTATATCCCTCTGGTAATCCTAACGTCCGGATGACGTTCCCAGTTGCGGGCTCCATGGAGGGTGGGAAGCCAGAGGGATGAAGTCTTAGTAAACTTGTATGGATACCGAAATCCCTTTAATTACCCCAACTGCGACGGTGGCAGCGAAAGCTGTTCCCGCCGCATCAACTAAACAGATGGTTGACGCCGTGGCCTCGGCTGCAGGTGTTAAACCATCCCCCAAGGACGAGACTTCAGCGCTGGCTAACGCTAGTACTGGTCCCGTCCTTACAATCGTCAGCCCGTTTGAAATCAAGCGGGAAGACGACTCCTCCTTCGCAGGCTGGCAAGTGGTAAGTCACCACAAGGGCAAGGGTAAGGGCAAGACCACCAATCCTGCCCAACACCCGCCCACCACACAACCGAGTGGCCCCGCTGCTACCAGCTCTGCGAAGAAGAAGAGGGCAAACAAAAACAAGAGACAGCGCCTGGCAATAAGGCGGAAGGCGGCACAAACCGCTGCCGCAGCCGGTGCTGCCTCTACAAAAACAGCGGTGCAGGTCGCTGTCGCAGGTCCCAGTAATGTGACCAGCGCGCAGCCTGCGCTCAGCAGTAGGGGGTGCACAAAGGCCGGAGGCAGTACGGGGAAGCCGCCTGCCGCCAAGCGGCGGGCTGGTCACCCTGGACGGCATCTAGCCCCAGCACCACCAGGAAACACGGCAGGTAAAACTGCCGAAAACAAGGAAAGAGGTGAGGCCAAACGCGCTCTCAACGAGACCAGCTCGCCTCGAGGGGAGCACAAGAAGCCCCGCCTCGACTCCTCCACTATACAGAGGCCTCTCCAGCCTGGGAGGTAAGATTTACTATTCTACTGACCACACACATCCAAGAACCTGCATACTTACAACTAAAAACATCAGAGCCCAAGCTTTAACGGAGTTCTGTTCCAGAGACATCACAGCAATACAAATTGAAATAATACAGCAGCCAAGGAGTATAGCGGTCGTTATCGCATCGGTCTACATGCCCGAGGCCAAAGACCCGCCTCCGTTCGACCTCACGCGTCTGGTTAACCAGTGCGAGAGAACCAATACGGAGGTCGTAATAGGAACGGACTTCAATGCCCACCATCAAATGTGGGGCATGGACTGCAACAATAACAGAGGTACGTAATTGGTTGAATGCTTATTCACCACTAATCTTACCCTATTAAACACAGGTACGGAACCCACCTTCGTCACTAAACGTAGTCAGACAATTATCGACTTAACTCTCGCAACAGAAGGAGCGGCTGAACGCATCAAGGGATGGCACGTCTCGAAAGAGGCATCATGCTCAGACCACAGATGGATCAGCTTCTCCATGAAAGTCGATATACAGCCCACACAGCCCCGCAGGAAACCACACAACACTGACAAAGCAAAGTATGTCTTACTACTTAATGAGAAACTTACCCTTACGGCCACGCCGCCGGTACTGGGTGACACTGAACAGATCGACGATCAGGTATGTATACTGACGCAGTCGATGCTAGACAGCTATTATGCAGCTTGCCCGGAAACCACTCCACCTTCAACCCCGGGGAAACAACCCTGGTGGGGCGCTGAACTTGAACGTAAGCGCAAGAAGGTAAGAAAGTCTCTAAATAGGGCAATGAACACAAGCGCGGACGCAGATTGGGACGCTTATAAAGCGGCCAAATCAGACTACAGAAAATGCCTCAGATTCAGACGCACCATGGGATGGAGAAAATTCTGTGGGAGCATTGAATCCTGCCAACAAGCAAACCGGGTAAGGAAACTACTGGCCCAGCAACCGACGGTTGCACCAGGTACTCTCCGTAAACCGGATAACACATACACTACATCGGAGGAGGAGACAAGACGCGTCCTACTCGAAACACACTTCCCAGGCTGCGTCCTCACCCCGGTAGTAACGTGGCACGATACACCAACAGTGGCGACCGAACACGAATGGAGACACGCAAACAACGTGGTCACAGAAGAAAAACTCCGATGGGCCATCGATAGCTTCCACCCCTTCAAAGCAGCCGGACTGGATGGCATCTTCCCAGGGTTATTACAATGGGGAGGGGAACCTGTCCTTAAAAGACTCCTGGCAATCATGAGGTCTAGCCTGGCCCTCAGATATGTACCGAAGAGGTGGAGGGAAGTCAAACTAATCTTCATACCAAAACCAGGCAAAACAGACTATACCCATGCAAAGTCCTTTAGACCAATAAGCCTTACCTCCTTCATGCTTAAAGCCTTGGAAAGGCTTTGCGAGAGGGAACTAAGAAGTGGGGCTCTTAAGCACCTACCCTTACATGCCAACCAACATGCATACAGCTCAGGGAAATCGACGGAATCGGCCTTACATCAGGTCGTGGCCCAGATAGAAGCTGCTATACAACAAAAAAGCATCTGCTTGGGCACCTTCATCGACATAGAAGGAGCCTTCGACAAGACAAACTTTTCCAGCATAAGCAACGCCCTAGCCAGGCATGGTGTGGATCAGATGCTCATACAGTGGATCCAAAACATGCTCAGCAAAAGGGTAGTGCGCCTGCAAGGCGACAATCAGACAGCCTTGATAACTAAAGGGTGCCCGCAGGGAGATGTACTCTCCCCGCTATTGTGGAACTTAGTCATCAATGAACTCATAGACAAACTCAAAGCGAGATACTTCTATACAATAGGTTATGCAGATGATCTAACCATACTCACATCAGGTAAGGTAACCAGTACAGTGTACGACCTAACCCAACAAGCCCTACGCATAGTAGAGTGGTGGTGTAATGAGTACGAATTATCTGTAAACCCGACCAAGACCGAACTAGTTATGTTCACACACAAACGCGCGCTGGGTACTTACCGATTGCCCAGGTTATTCGATACAGAGCTTAAGCTGTCTACCGAGGTCAAGTACCTAGGTGTCATTCTCGACAGCAAATTGACATGGAACAGCCACATGGAAAATAAGCTCAATAAAGCCAGCATCATTTTCTGGCAGTGCAAGAAGATGATAGGAAAACGCTGGGGCCTATCCCCCAAAATTGTCTTATGGCTCTATAAGACAATAATACGTCCGATGGTAAGCTACGGCGCAGTAGTGTGGTGGCCTAGGACCAACCTAATAACGGCCGCCAACAAGCTTCAGAAGCTTCAAAGACTTGCATGCCTAGCGGCCACGGGCTGTATGAAAACAACGCCAACAGCGGCACTTGAAGTGTTGCTGGATCTGCCTCCATTGCACCTGTTCATACAACAGGAAGCAACGATGTCGGCAGTCCGGCTGAGAGCCCTGACGCTCTGGAAAGACACGAATATACCGCACACTAACAACTTAAATACACTCTTTAAAGAAGTTCCTATCACACAAGCAATAAGCGACCGCATACCGAAACAATTTGTTTTCGACAAGAAATACAAAATCCAACTGTACGAGGATCTACACGGAGGAGCAGTTAACCACAACGAGCTCACGATCTTCACAGATGGGTCCAAAACGGATACAGGTACGGGTTCAGGAGTATTCTCCGAGGACCTAAACATCAACATCGCAGCACCGCTGGGAGCCTACAACACGGTCTACCAGGCCGAATGTTTTGGCATAATCCTAGCTGCCACAGCAATCATGGCACGTGAGGTAAGGGAACGATCCATTAGGATCCTCTCAGATAGTAAGGCTGTCCTCTCAGCCCTCAAAAGCCATACTATCACCTCGGCACTCACGCTTGAATGCCACCAGAAACTAACAGAGGTAGGTAAACTAAACGAATTAACACTGCAATGGATCAAGGGCCACAGTGGCTCAAGAGGGAATGACGCAGCCAACGTACTCGCCAGAAGAGGGGCCACTTTAGAGGTGGTGGGACCCGAGCCCATAATTCCCCTCCCTTCTGGTTTTTATCGCAACCTGGTAAGAAATAGGACCAGGACCAAACACAACCAGTCCTGGATTGGCATTGAAACATGTAGGCAGGCCAAGGAGGCTCTTCCCGCAGTAGACGGTAAGATAGCCAAACAAATCCTCCGGCTGTCCAAACAACAACTACGGACAGTCACGGCCGCCTACACAGGACACGGATTCTTTAATAAACACCTATTTACTATAGGTATCACCGACAGCCCGCTGTGCAGGGCCTGTATGGCAGCAGACGAGACGGCAGCCCACCTGCTCCTCGACTGCCCTGAGGTCGCACAGTACAGGCAGCAGTACCTGACCAGATACAGCACCCTGAGGGAGGCCGTGGGCCACATCAAGAGTCTGCTGGCCTTCCTCGAAGAGCTGGGGTGGCTCGAATGAAGACACCATTCCCACCCGCACGCAAAATACATGCCAAGACGTGGAGTTGCGGAAACAGCCCGTGCCATCAAGTATCAAGTAACCTGTCGGTACGCATCATCACAGACAGTGCCTCAGTACTACAAGCTCTCGACGGCAACTGCTTTAACAGCGGCCTAATTATGGAGTGCCACCAAGAGCTGCAGAAAACTGCAGCGAGGAATCGGGTCACGCTCCAGTGGATACGAGGACACAGTGACTCCACGGGCAATGACGCAGCAGACCAACTGGCAAGGAAAGGATCGGACACAACAACCCTGGGACCCGAACCAATTGTTCCGATACCTTACAACCAACTAAAAACGTGGTTACGCGAGAGAACCCTACATCAACACGCAAAAGAGTGGGCAGAGTTAAAAGAGTGTAGGCAATCTAAAGATGCCTTTCCCGTATTAGACAAACGACTCTCGCATAAACTGTTGCACGCCAACAGGAAAACACTCAAGCATCTGACTGGCATAATAACTGGCCTCTGTCCACTAAACAAGCATCTCTACAATATCGGCGCCACGGACAGCCCATTATGTAGGGGCTGCATGGAGACCGAAGAAACACCCGCTCATGTGATCCTACATTGTACCAGCGTGAGCGACCAACGGACGAGGTTCCTGAACAATCCCAGAACCATGAGCGAAGCCATACGCAACACTGGTCAACTCATGGCCTTCTGGAAGGAGCTTGCATGGTATGAGTAGCAGTCGACAACCGTGTTACTGCTCACGCACAATGGCCCAATTCAGTGGCTAAGTGCGGAAAACACCTGTCCAACTAACTAACTAACAGGCGTGAGACTATAAAAAATAATAAATAACTGTCCCGAATCCGACTCATGACTTCCGACTTAGGAGTACCTACTAACTAATAGATCAGTCAAAGAAGATTTTGACTGCATGGCTGGTTACCATGCTTATGCGATAATAAATACTTATTAAAGCGTTTTGTCTGAATAGATCCTGCGTCGTTTAAAGCCAGTTGCATTTAAATGTTTAACACAAATATGTATTCCGGCAATGTACAAAAATTCCACAATTTTTAACATGCTGATGCAAAGTTAGTAAGCTAATCATATTATAAAGGTACCTAAGTCCAAATCCATTCCAAGTCACATAAAATGAAATATATACCTGCGTCTTGAATTACTCCACTTTTATAGAAACGGCCACTAAAACAACAATAAGATACAACAATGTGTGAAATACACAATGTATTGTCTCATGTAGGAGTCGTACCCATGATCAACTTCTACCATGTGAGTAACGAAATGGCCATTTGAATCACTACACATATGGTTGAGCTATTATGCATAACAAAGGATTTCTATTTTAGCATTATGTTAACAGCCTCTATATATAGCACAAAATGTATCTCATGTAAAGTCACATAAATTGTAATACTACAATTATTAGCATACTTACAATTTGTCTTCTGTGCGTTTATTTAGGTACACGTTTGCTATTAAGCCTTGATCATTTCGGTGGTGAGGTCTCGGGTTCCATTCCCGGGTCGGGAAAAGTTGGATTTTTCCGTAAGGAAATTCTCAGTAGCAGCACGGAGTCTGGTAATGTGCCCGGTACGGCAATAGGCTCGCCCCCTATTACGTGGGACCTAAAAAATCATGGCGAAATGTGGGTGTAATATTACACCTATAAATAAAAAATAAATAAATTGTCTCTTCTAGATGATATGGAAAGGTCGTCAGTAAACCCATCTGGTCAGCGTAGTATCGTAGTAATATAGTTAAGACAACTTTTACTTCCAAGGTACTTAATGTAACATTGCTATCCATTTATAATTACCTATTACATTCCAAACAAAGTCTTTTAGTCTACAGTTCAAAATATCAAACTCAAAAGCCTTCCTTGCATTTAATATCATCTACTTTACATAAACAGGGAATAAAATACAGTAGGTACTTATACCGTGGGGCAGTACAAATGGAAGTCATTTGACAAACGGCGAACAAAAGGGAATCGATTTGGGTGGAGTATGAGCATCGGGATGATTAGCGATGCGCATAATAATTAGAACGAAGTGGCCGCGGGGGTATTATAACTAGCTTACCGTGAAATTACGTGGAAATACGTGACATAGGTAGTAAAGCCTTGCTGATTTCAACATGAATGGGCCGGCTCGACCGGGGAAGTACTACCCTCCCACAGAAAATCGACGTAAAGTAACAGTACCTAAACTGTTGCGTTTCGTTCGGTGAGAGAGAGTGCCGGAGGCCCTATGCCCTATTAATTTTCTCTCATCCTATTCTCCTTCTATCCCTTTTCCCAACCCCAAGGGTGGCAACGCACTTGTGACTGCTGTAGTATTGTGTCCAAGGGCGGCGGTAATTGCTTACCATCAGGCGATTCGTCTACTCGTTTGCCACCTATTACGATAAAAAAGGTACGCAGTAATAGCTTAGTGGAGATACCAATAGATTGTAAATTATGTGTATTATGCAAAACCTGGCGATGAAAAAGAGTGACCGTGAGTTTTATTGCCCGTTCTTTCTCAGGGTCCTACGCCCTTGCTTTGCGAACGTGGCAGTAAATGTAAATGTAGAATCTTTAAGTAATTATTTTATTATTTTGACGTTCATAAGCGTCACATTGTGACCCAAATGAATAAAAGATTTTGAATTTGAATTTGGATTGCCATACATGAAATGTTAATAACATATATATATAATTGCATATGAATAAGCATAGGTACGCGAGTGTTTGAAGCGTAAACTAATGATGTTCTTTTGGTTTGAGAAAACAAGATTACAGTAATAGACTAGGTAGGGGACTAGCTGAGTACTGTGCAGTCGGTTTCAGACTTTTAGGAGTTAGGTAACAATTTAACAAACTCACGCACAGAAAAATCACATTTAGTATATTTTATAAGACACTATACCTAAATATAAAGATAACTTCACGCCTTTTATCCCCGAAGGGGTAGGCAGAGGTGTACCACACACCCAATTTTCGCCAGTTATGTTCGCTAAATATAGCATATGTGTTGTAATTATTATAGCAATTAACGGCCGCTCTAAATATGTGATCTATTTATGTATTTGGTTACTAGACATGCATATTTGACATAAGCTTCATACAAAAAATGTATTATTTTTTTATTTATAGTAGTTTTTTATTTATAGTATTACACCCACATTTCGCCATGAATTTTTGGGTACGACGTAATAGGGGGCGAGTCTAATGCCGTTACCAGGCACATCACCAGACTCCGGGCTGCTCCTGAGTATTCGGAAAAACCCAGTAACACTTTTGCCCGACCCGGGAATCAAACCCGGGACCTCCGATCAGCAGTCGCATATGCTATTCACTGGACCACGGAGGCAGGTTTTTGATTTTGATGACGTATTGCATACAAAATACATCACATAGTAAATGTATCTCTTATCTCTAGTAGGCAAATCCATGCATAGATCGAATATTGGGACCAACAGTATATCAATAAAAAGAAAATCTCAAACGAAAAGATACAACAACTGTCATGTTTTCATTTTATCTTTTCTTTTTAAATAAAATAAACCTGTTATTAGCTCTTAAGCCAGATAGTTAAGATTTTATTAGAAGTTAAGTTATTATATGTTTCGCCTAAAAGCTGTTGGTGTGCCAATATAAATAAATAAAAATACTACCAGAAATGCTCGATGCACGCTTGTGTAACAAAATACACAGTGACACCTGCGGTGCTAGCTGGAGAGTATATCTGAGCTAAGCTTTGAGCAAATGTAAGACGTGTCTCGCTCTCGCAATGACAAGTTACAAGTACGAGTTACGGGCCTTGGAAATTTTGTCAACATAGCGTTGGTTTTAGATGACAAACTTTAAGTTCTATTCATTTGTATATCGATACTGGTTCGGCGATACACCGAAACCGATTAGGTAGGTTATAGGCGATTTGGAAAAAATGGACTGTATTTAAAGGAAGAGGATGTAGGAAGAGGTGATTGTGAGTGGGTATAGGATATTTCAAGGATGGAGGGCACTCACCTTATACGGTAATCTTCTTCGTTTCCGAAGGGCAGTCTCCTGGTCGTTTCGTGATGCAGCTGCTTGTTTTCACTTCACTCGCGAGCGGGTTTTCCTTGGTGGAAGCGGTGATAATCACATACAGCGGTGCGGCGCGATACGATATCTTCTGCATCATCCATTGTGGCGTCGTGGACCTTCTTGGATCTCCCATGATCCGTCAGAATGGCCCATGCAACCCTTTGACCACAGTGCAGAAGACGAAGATGTACCCGAACGGAAGTCTGTTTCTTATCCCGTGATTGCTGAGGTTGCGGAGTCTCCCATCATACACTGTTACATTTCGATAAAGGTAACCGGTTGTCAAATAAATAAGAATATCTAATGTATCTATTATTTTTGGTCTGCTAGATAGCGCATCTCAGTTCTCAATTGCGATTGTATACGCTTAATAATACAATAAAGATTCTCTAGGAATAAGTCCTATAACCCGGAGGACATTACACTCATTCAAACAATAAACTCAAAGAAGAATCTCAAAGAATTATTGATTGTACAAAGTGTTGTATGTTTGGGGATTGAAAATGTAATAACTCGGTTCAGACCGTTAAGTGAACCTGCATAAAAGTATATGCACTAAGCCTTTGTGAAAAATATGGGTCGAAACGTTCATACTTAAATTTTTATTTTTTATGGTAATAGGCGGCAAACGAGCAGACGGATTGCCTGATGGTAAGCAATTACCGCCGCCCATGGACACAAGCAACACCACAGGAGTCACAAGTGCGTTGCCGCCCCTTTGGGTTGGGAAAAGGGATAGGATGAGGAGTGGGATGAGGGAGAAGGAATAGGGGATAGGGCCTCCGGCACTCTCACTCACCGAACGAAACGCAACATATTATTTCTTAAGCATTATCTCAACATGGTATCTCTAATGGAATTGTATTTACGCTCGACACAAAATGAGTAAATTACACATTATAAATAATAATAGCTCCATTACAGCGGCTACCACCTACGTTTCTGTGTTTCTATGTTATGTGTGTACACCGACAGGCTACAAAGTGAACTTAAATGTTTTGTTACTGCAATTTAGAATTATTTACTGAAGATGCAACGAAAGCTTAGGGTATCTCAGATGGTTGCGTTTGTGTATTCAAGTTATTTTAATATTGACGTAAATAATTTTTATAGGAATAATTTTTTGTGATACAACAATTAAGAAATCATGCAAGAAAACTCAAAAATGGCTTTAATTCACCAGTGTCCATGACTTGAACATCAATCTCTCAACATCGCTTGGTAAACTCAACACCATCTTCCAAGCTGATTGCGTTGGGATTATAAGGGCGGCGACGGCGATTGCGGCCAGAAACGTGAGTAACCTGTCGGTACAGGGCGGAAGCCCGTGCAGGTCAATTCATATTTAACACCACTGATCTGCACTGACTTCTACTCCCTTCACCTGAGTCCGTTGTAGGGAGTGGCGAATGGTCTCAGGGGTAGCGCAGGTCGCGATGATCCCTTAGGCAAGGCTGGTGGACTATCCTTCTCGAGGTTGCCGCCCGTTCTTGGTCCAGTTCCTTCAGAAATGGATGCAACCAAAACCTCCAGCCGAAACACAAACACCAGGCACATTACACAAACACATACACACACGTACACACATGCGCACACACATCCACATACAGGAACACATCTCTTCACCACGCCCCTTCGTGGTCGGGTGGGTGTGGGCTCGTAGTAAAAAGTCACGGGTAAGAGAAGCTGACCACCTGCGCTAGGACCTGCGCAGTCGAGCGCCGTACGCGGGGATGACGGAGTCCTGGGGGTTGAGCCGAGCGGCGCTGGCGGTAATGGGACCGTGAGGCAACACGCCCTCTTTGGTCCTGATTTCACGCTAAACGGTAGCCCCCGCTGTGAGCCGCAGCGGGGGAAATGGCCATCGTGTCCCGTCAGAGGGCCACAGGCTAGGGACGTAGGGTCCACATCAGCAGTTGGAATTTATTTCGGCTGTTGATGTGGTTGGTGAAGGTTATACGGAGGGCGCAAGCGAGGGATGACGGCTAGAGTTGGTAACTCGGCTCAGGCCGTTGACCCAAGCGGGCGCCCGAAGTCGTGCTGTAAACCAGCCCCGCGTTCCTATATCCCTCTGGTAATCCTAACGTCCGGATGACGTTCCCAGTTGCGGGCTCTATGGAGGGTGGGAAGCCAGAGGGATGAAGTCTTAGTAAACTTGTATTGATACCGAAATCCCTTTAATTACCCCAACTGCGACGGTGGCAGCGAAAGCTGTTCCCGCCGCATCAACTAAACAGATGGTTGACGCCGTGGCCTCGGCTGCAGGTGTTAAACCATCCCCCAAGGACGAGACTTCAGCGCTGGCTAACGCTAGTACTGGTCCCGCCCTTACAATCGTCAGCCCGTTTGAAATCAAGCGGGAAGACGACTCCTCCTTCGCAGGCTGGCAAGTGGTAAGTCACCACAAGGGCAAGACCACCAATCCTGCCCAACACCCGCCCACCACACAACCGAGTGGCCCCGCTGCTACCAGCTCTGCGAAGAAGAAGAGGGCAAACAAAAACAAGAGACAGCGCCTGGCAATAAGGCGGAAGGCGGCACAAACCGCTGCCGCAGCCGGTGCTGCCTCTACAAAAACAGCGGTGCAGGTCGCTGTCGCAGGTCCCAGTAATGTGACCAGCGCGCAGCCTGCGCTCAGCAGTAGGGGGTGCACAAAGGCCGGAGGCAGTACGGGGAAGCCGCCTGCCGCCAAACGCGCTCTCAACGAGACCAGCTCGCCTCGAGGGGAGCACAAGAAGCCCCGCCTCGACTCCTCCACTATACAGGGTAAGTCCTATGCACAGGTCTCCAAGGCATCTCTGGGCGTTGCAGTAACATGCAAGCGCACAGGGAACTTGCTGAAGGAGTTCGTGGACCGGATACTCACGGAGATTCAAAGGAAGATCCTGAGTGACGCCTGGTCGACTAAAACTCCAAAACGCCCCGCCCCTGCGTTCACCGGGAAACCCATGTACGCGGACGGGGTCCTCAAACTCTGGTGCGCCGACGAGGCAACGCGTACCTGGCTGACGGAGGCGGTCTCTCTCCTGGTCCCACCACCGGGCTTCGAACTGGAGGTCAGGGGCCAGGAAGAGGCCCCGAAGAGAGTGCGGTGCGGCGTTGTCGTTCCCAACGAACAGGGGGTCTGGGACGACGTGCGCGACGTGGGTCGGGCTCTGGAGTTCCAGAACCCCTGGTTGGCGGTCGACAAATGGTCTCTGCTGCACTCGGAGAAACAGTCAGGTGGGTGGTTCCTGGTCGTGGGCGTCCCGGAGGAACAAGTCCCGGTCCTGGTGCAGAACGAGCGCCGCCTCGCGTTGGGGCTGGGTGCAGTTTACGTCCGGTTCCGGGACTCTACAGGAAAGTATGTCGACCATCCTCCGGGATGTGACAACTCCACACAACAAGCCTCAAACACCCAGTCAGGGTGCTCCGCGAAATCCGGCCTGTCAGAGCCGGCCGCGTCTGGCTCGGGGGCTGGCCCGTCAGCCGAGGGTAACTCGGAAGATGAGAGCTTGCTCCTGAGTCCGGTGCGGCGGGACGACGGGGTGGAGGCTGGCGACATCCTGGCTGGCCTAACGCAGCTGAAGGTCGGGGAGGAGGGGACATCACCCACAGATGAACCCTCTGCCTAGTGACGTCAGCTGCCTACAAATCAACCTCCATCATAGCCAAACGGCCACTGCGCAACTGCGCAAATGGATGGAGGTCCAACATTCAGCCATCGTGCTCATCCAGGAACCTTGGATAAGGGGTGGCCTCATTAGAGGCCTCTCCAGCCTGGGAGGTAAGATTTACTATTCTACTGACCACACACATCCAAGAACCTGCATACTTACAACTAAAAACATCAGAGCCCAAGCTTTAACGGAGTTCTGTTCCAGAGACATCACAGCAATACAAATTGAAATAATACAGCAGCCAAGGAGTATAGCGGTCGTTATCGCATCGGTCTACATGCCCGAGGCCAAAGACCCGCCTCCGTTCGACCTCACGCGTCTGGTTAACCAGTGCGAGAGAACCAATACGGAGGTCGTAATAGGAACGGACTTCAATGCCCACCATCAAATGTGGGGCATGGACTGCAACAATAACAGAGGTACGTCATTGGTTGAATACTTATTCACCACTAATCTTACCCTATTAAACACAGGTACGGAGCCCACCTTCGTCACTAAACGTAGTCAGACAATTATCGACTTAACTCTCGCAACAGAAGGAGCGGCTGAACGCATCAAGGGATGGCACGTCTCGAAAGAGGCATCATGCTCAGACCACAGATGGATCAGCTTCTCCATGAAAGTCGATATACAGCCCACACAGCCCCGCAGGAAACCACACAACACTGACAAAGCAAAGTATGTCTTACTACTTAATGAGAAACTTACCCTTACGGCCACGCCGCCGGTACTGGGTGACACTGAACAGATCGACGATCAGGTATGTATACTGACGCAGTCGATGCTAGACAGCTATTATGCAGCTTGCCCGGAAACCACTCCACCTTCAACCCCGGGGAAACAACCCTGGTGGGGCGCTGAACTTGAACGTAAGCGCAAGAAGGTAAGAAAGTCTCTAAATAGGGCAATGAACACAAGCGCGGACGCAGATTGGGACGCTTATAAAGCGGCCAAATCAGACTACAGAAAATGCCTCAGATTCAGACGCACCATGGGATGGAGAAAATTCTGTGGGAGCATTGAATCCTGCCAACAAGCAAACCGGGTAAGGAAACTACTGGCCCAGCAACCGACGGTTGCACCAGGTACTCTCCGTAAACCGGATAACACATACACTACATCGGAGGAGGAGACAAGACGCGTCCTACTCGAAACACACTTCCCAGGCTGCGTCCTCACCCCGGTAGTAACGTGGCACGATACACCAACAGTGGCGACCGAACACGAATGGAGACACGCAAACAACGTGGTCACAGAAGAAAAACTCCGATGGGCCATCGATAGCTTCCACCCCTTCAAAGCAGCCGGACTGGATGGCATCTTCCCAGGGTTATTACAATGGGGAGGGGAACCTGTCCTTAAAAGACTCCTGGCAATCATGAGGTCTAGCCTGGCCCTCAGATATGTACCAAAGAGGTGGAGGGAAGTCAAACTAATCTTCATACCAAAACCAGGCAAAACAGACTATACCCATGCAAAGTCCTTTAGACCAATAAGCCTTACCTCCTTCATGCTTAAAGCCTTGGAAAGGCTTTGCGAGAGGGAACTAAGAAGTGGGGCTCTTAAGCACCTACCCTTACATGCCAACCAACATGCATACAGCTCAGGGAAATCGACGGAATCGGCCTTACATCAGGTCGTGGCCCAGATAGAAGCTGCTATACAACAAAAAAGCATCTGCTTGGGCACCTTCATCGACATAGAAGGAGCCTTCGACAAGACAAACTTTTCCAGCATAAGCAACGCCCTAGCCAGGCATGGTGTGGATCAGATGCTCATACAGTGGATCCAAAACATGCTCAGCAAAAGGGTAGTGCGCCTGCAAGGCGACAATCAGACAGCCTTGATAACTAAAGGGTGCCCGCAGGGAGATGTACTCTCCCCGCTATTGTGGAACTTAGTCATCAATGAACTCATAGACAAACTCAAAGCGAGATACTTCTATACAATAGGTTATGCAGATGATCTAACCATACTCACATCAGGTAAGGTAACCAGTACAGTGTACGACCTAACCCAACAAGCCCTACGCATAGTAGAGTGGTGGTGTAATGAGTACGAATTATCTGTAAACCCGACCAAGACCGAACTAGTTATGTTCACACACAAACGCGCGCTGGGTACTTACCGATTGCCCAGGTTATTCGATACAGAGCTTAAGCTGTCTACCGAGGTCAAGTACCTAGGTGTCATTCTCGACAGCAAATTGACATGGAACAGCCACATGGAAAATAAGCTCAATAAAGCCAGCATCATTTTCTAGCAGTGCAAGAAGATGATAGGAAAACGCTGGGGCCTATCCCCCAAAATTGTCTTATGGCTCTATAAGACAATAATACGTCCGATGGTAAGCTACGGCGCAGTAGTGTGGTGGCCTAGGACCAACCTAATAACGGCCGCCAACAAGCTTCAGAAGCTTCAAAGACTTGCATGCCTAGCGGCCACGGGCTGTATGAAAACAACGCCAACAGCGGCACTTGAAGTGTTGCTGGATCTGCCTCCATTGCACCTGTTCATACAACAGGAAGCAACGATGTCGGCAGTCCGGCTGAGAGCCCTGACGCTCTGGAAAGACACGAATATACCGCACACTAACAACTTAAATACACTCTTTAAAGAAGTTCCTATCACACAAGCAATAAGCGACCGCATACCGAAACAATTTGTTTTCGACAAGAAATACAAAATCCAACTGTACGAGGATCTACACGGAGGAGCAGTTAACCACAACGAGCTCACGATCTTCACAGATGGGTCCAAAACGGATACAGGTACGGGTTCAGGAGTATTCTCCGAGGACCTAAACATCAACATCGCAGCACCGCTGGGAGCCTACAACACGGTCTACCAGGCCGAATGTTTTGGCATAATCCTAGCTGCCACAGCAATCATGGCACGTGAGGTAAGGGAACGATCCATTAGGATCCTCTCAGATAGTAAGGCTGTCCTCTCAGCCCTCAAAAGCCATACTATCACCTCGGCACTCACGCTTGAATGCCACCAGAAACTAACAGAGGTAGGTAAACTAAACGAATTAACACTGCAATGGATCAAGGGCCACAGTGGCTCAAGAGGGAATGACGCAGCCGACGTACTCGCCAGAAGAGGGGCCACTTTAGAGGTGGTGGGACCCGAGCCCATAATTCCCCTCCCTTCTGGTTTTTATCGCAACCTGGTAAGAAATAGGACCAGGACCAAACACAACCAGTCCTGGATTGGCATTGAAACATGTAGGCAGGCCAAGGAGGCTCTTCCCGCAGTAGACGGTAAGATAGCCAAACAAATCCTCCGGCTGTCCAAACAACAACTACGGACAGTCACGGCCGCCTACACAGGACACGGATTCTTTAATAAACACCTATTTACTATAGGTATCACCGACAGCCCGCTGTGCAGGGCCTGTATGGCAGCAGACGAGACGGCAGCCCACCTGCTCCTCGACTGCCCTGAGGTCGCACAGTACAGGCAGCAGTACCTGACCAGATACAGCACCCTGAGGGAGGCCGTGGGCCACATCAAGAGTCTGCTGGCCTTCCTCGAAGAGCTGGGGTGGCTCGAATGAAGACACCATTCCCACCCGCACGCAAAATACATGCCAAGACGTGGAGTTGCGGAAACAGCCCGTGCCATCAAGTATCAAGTAACCTGTCGGTACGCATCATCACAGACAGTGCCTCAGTACTACAAGCTCTCGACGGCAACTGCTTTAACAGCGGCCTAATTATGGAGTGCCACCAAGAGCTGCAGAAAACTGCAGCGAGGAATCGGGTCACGCTCCAGTGGATACGAGGACACAGTGACTCCACGGGCAATGACGCAGCAGACCAACTGGCAAGGAAAGGATCGGACACAACAACCCTGGGACCCGAACCAATTGTTCCGATACCTTACAACCAACTAAAAACGTGGTTACGCGAGAGAACCCTAAATCAACACGCAAAAGAGTGGGCAGAGTTAAAAGAGTGTAGGCAATCTAAAGATGCCTTTCCCGTATTAGACAAACGACTCTCGCATAAACTGTTGCACGCCAACAGGAAAACACTCAAGCATCTGACTGGCATAATAACTGGCCTCTGTCCACTAAACAAGCATCTCTACAATATCGGCGCCACGGACAGCCCATTATGTAGGGGCTGCATGGAGACCGAAGAAACACCCGCTCATGTGATCCTACATTGTACCAGCGTGAGCGACCAACGGACGAGGTTCCTGAACAATCCCAGAACCATGAGCGAAGCCATACGCAACACTGGTCAACTCATGGCCTTCTGGAAGGAGCTTGCATGGTATGAGTAGCAGTCGACAACCGTGTTACTGCTCACGCACAATGGCCCAATTCAGTGGCTAAGTGCGGAAAACACCTGTCCAACTAACTAACTAACAGGCGTGAGACTATAAAAAATAATAAATAACTGTCCCGAATCCGACTCATGACTTCCGACTTAGGAGTACCTACTAACTAATAGATCAGTCAAAGAAGATTTTGACTGCATGGCTGGTTACCATGCTTATGCGATAATAAATACTTATTAAAGCGTTTTGTCTGAATAGATCCTGCGTCGTTTAAAGCCAGTTGCATTTAAATGTTTAACACAAATATGTATTCCGGCAATGTACAAAAATTCCACAATTTTTAACATGCTGATGCAAAGTAAGTAAGCTAATCATATTATAAAGGTACCTAAGTCCAAATCCATTCCAAGTCACATAAAATGAAATATATACCTGCGTCTTGAATTACTCCACTTTTATAGAAACGGCCACTAAAACAACAATAAGATACAACAATGTGTGAAATACACAATGTATTGTCTCATGTAGGAGTCGTACCCATGATCAACTTCTACCATGTGAGTAACGAAATGGCCATTTGAATCACTACACATATGGTGGAGCTATTATGCATAACAAAGGATTTCTATTTTAGCATTATGTTAACAGCCTCTATATATAGCACAAAATGTATCTCATGTAAAGTCACATAAATTGTAATACTACAATTATTAGCATACTTACAATTTGTCTTCTGTGCGTTTATTTAGGTACACGTTTGCTATTAAGCCTTGATCATTTCGGTGGTGAGGTTTCGGGTTCCATTCCCGGGTCGGGAAAAGTTGGATTTTTCCGTAAGGAAATTCTCAGTAGCAGCACGGAGTCTGGTAATGTGCCCGGTACGGCAATAGGCTCGCCCTCTATTACGTGGGACCTAAAAAATCATGGCGAAATGTGGGTGTAATATTACACCTATAAATAAAAAATAAATAAATTGTCTCTTCTAGATGATATGGAAAGGTCGTCAGTAAACCCATCTGGTCAGCGTAGTATCGTAGTAATATAGTTAAGACAACTTTTACTTCCAAGGTACTTAATGTAACATTGCTATCCATTTATAATTACCTATTACATTCCAAACAAAGTCTTTTAGTCTACAGTTCAAAATATCAAACTCAAAAGCCTTCCTTGCATTTAATATCATCTACTTTACATAAACAGGGAATAAAATACAGTAGGTTCTTATACCGTGGGGCAGTACAAATGGAAGTCATTTGACAAACGGCGAACAAAAGGGAATCGATTTGGGTGGAGTATGAGCATCGGGATGATTAGCGATGCGCATAATAATTAGAACGAAGTGGCCGCGGGGGTATTATAACTAGCTTACCGTGAAATTACGTGGAAATACGTGACATAGGTAGTAAAGCCTTGCTGATTTCAACATGAATGGGCCGACTCGGCCGGGGAAGTACTACCCTCCCACAGAAAATCGACGTAAAGTAACAGTACCTAAACTGTTGCGTTTCGTTCGGTGAGAGAGAGTGCCGGAGGCCCTATGCCCTATTCATTTTCTCTCATCCTATTCTCCTTCTATCCCTTTTCCCAACCCCAAGGGTGGCAACGCACTTGTGACTGCTGTAGTATTGTGTCCAAGGGCGGCGGTAATTGCTTACCATCAGGCGATTCGTCTACTCGTTTGCCACCTATTACGATAAAAAAGGTACGCAGTAATAGCTTAGTGGAGATACCAATAGATTGTAAATTATGTGTATTATGCAAAACCTGGCGATGAAAAAGAGTGACCGTGAGTTTTATTGCCCGTTCTTTCTCAGGGTCCTACGCCCTTGCTTTGCGAACGTGGCAGTAAATGTAAATGTAGAATCTTTAAGTAATTATTTTATTATTTTGACGTTCATAAGCGTCACATTGTGACCCAAATGAATAAAAGATTTTGAATTTGAATTTGGATTGCCATACATGAAATGTTAATTACATATATATATAATTGCATATGAATAAGCATAGGTACGCGAGTGTTTGAAGCGTAAACTAATGATGTTCTTTTGGTTTGAGAAAACAAGATTACAGTAATAGACTAGGTAGGGGACTAGCTGAGTACTGTGCAGTCGGTTTCAGACTTTTAGGAGTTAGGTAACAATTTAACAAACTCACGCACAGATAAATCACATTTAGTATATTTTATAAGACACTATACCTAAATATAAACATAACTTCACGCCTTTTATCCCCGAAGGGGTAGAGGTGTACCACACACCCAATTTTCGCCAGTTATGTTCGCTAAATATAGCATATGTGTTGTAATTATTATAGCAATGAACGGCCGCTCTAAATATGTGATCTATTTATGTATTTGGTTACTAGACATGCATATTTGACATAAGCTTCATACAAAAAATTTATAATTTTTTTATTTATAGTATTTTTTTATTTATAGTATTACACCCACATTTCGCCATGAATTTTTGGGTACGACGTAATAGGGGGCGAGTCTAATGCCGTTACCAGGCACATCACCAGACTCCGGGCTGCTCCTGAGTATTCGGAAAAACCCAGTAACACTTTTGCCCGACCCGGGAATCAAACCCGGGACCTCCGATCAGCATTCGCATATGCTATTCACTGGACCACGGAGGCAGGCTTTTGATTTTAATGACGTATTTGATACAAAATACATCACATAATATATGTATCTCTAATCTCTAGTAGGCAAATCCATGCATAGATCGAATATTGGGACCAGCAGTATATCAACAAAAAGAAAATCTCAAACGAAAAGATACAACAACTGTCATGCTTTCATTTTCTCTTTTCTTTTTAAATAAAATAAACCTGTTATTAGCTCTTAGGCCAGATAGTTAAGATTTTATTAGAAGTTAAGTTATTATATGCTTCACCTAAAAGCTGTTGGTGTGTCAATATAAATAAATAAATAAATAAAAATACTACCAAAAATGCTCGATGCACGCTTGTGCAACAAAATACATACAGTGACACCTGCGGTGCTAGCTGGAGAGCATGTCTGAGCTTTGAGCAAATGTAACACGTGTTTCGCTCTCTCAATGACAAGTTACAAGTACGAGTTACGGGCCTTGGAAATTTTGTCAACTTAGCGTTGGTTTTAGATGACAAACTTTAAGCTCTATTCATTTGTATACCGATACGTAAAATAAAAATTGGGCAAGTGCAAGTCGGACTCGTGCACGAAGGGTTCCGTACCATCATCTATAAAAGCAAATCACGTTTGTTGTATGTATACTTAAATATTTTTTAAGTTTCAACCTGTTTATTAAGATCGAGTAACAAATTGCTTAAAAATTACGTTTGTTGTATGGGAGCCCCCTTTATTATTTACTTTTTTAAATTTAATTATTTATTTTGAAAGGTACAACTACATATTCTGTGAAAATTTTGAGCGTCTACCTGTAACCGTTAGTAATGTTGAGCAATAAATACGAAAAAATCAC
Organism: Euclidia mi; assembly: GCA_944739405.2. Taxonomy (NCBI): domain Eukaryota; kingdom Metazoa; phylum Arthropoda; class Insecta; order Lepidoptera; family Erebidae; genus Euclidia; species Euclidia mi. The sequence continues at coordinate 5,011,599 of OX123201.2, forward strand.
GTTTATTGTATGGGACCACCCGTTAATATATATTTTTTTTTAATTTTTAGTATTTGTTCTAGTAGCGGCAACCGAAATACATAATTTATGAAAATTTCAGGCGGAGGCTTAGTAATAGGATCCCGTTTGTTACCTGTTAGGTACGGAATAATAAAAATGATTACCAGAAGGATCAGGTGAGAATTATTTAAATGTTTGCAGCCCCAAATCTACAGATTTTTGCAGCTGGACCTCGGTCCAGCTGCAAAAATCTGTAGATTTGGGGCTAAAATACAGGGTGTTACATATCCATCCGTCCGATCAATGAAGGGGTTGTAGAGTAGCGTAAAATGATGAGATATTTGTCATTATTTCACGGAAATTCAACATAAAATTTTCCCATGTAAATTTAATTAATTTTAAATAATATCATATCAGATTACCCATGGCAACACTAAAGACTCATAAATCGTATTAGCTAGGTATCTACCTAAAGTTCATAAAAATTTGACGGCAAAAGCGGCGCCTTTGAGTGCATAGGCCAACCGACCGCCTCCTTTGACAAAAGCCGCCGCCGCGCGTCATCGTCCTTTACACGTGCCAAGTATTATTTTAGGTATAAACAGATTTTATGCACTTGATGCAACAGCTGATCTTTTGCTTCGACGGTTTAGGTAAAACTCCGTAAAACAAAGTACAGTATTAAGGTTTACTGTTTGTTTCGTGCGAGTGCGTGGCCAACTCTGGTGTCACTGTTTTCAAACTGCTCGAATACCTACGACATGGCCTAACGATTCTTGGATGCGGCTTTACGGGCCGTCGGAAGCCCGGAAGCGCTTTCATGTAATGTCACACGCGGTCACCCATCTAAGAGAAAATCGTCGCGCTATGACTACGGTACTTACATTAATAACTACCTACTTTTTAATTGGTTTAATCTTACGTAACTAGGTACCTACCTTAATTGATAAAAATATCAACTTGCTGTAAGTTGCGACGGTCATTCTCCACATGTCCGCCGCCCACGTCCAGACACTTACGGCACCTTTGCACCATATCCAAACGCACACTTCTTAACACTCCTGGGTTTAAACTTCGGAAAGCAGAAACGATACGCGCACGCATTTCTTCTTCAGTGTCACACGGTTTTTGGTACACTATTTGTTTAACGTGTCCCCACAAGTAAAAGTCTAAAGGCGTTAGGTCCGGTGATCTTGGTGGCCACGAGATAGGCCCGCTTCGTCCAATCCACTTGCCAGGGAACTGTGCGTCAAGATACTCACGCACAGCTTGTAAAAAATGAGGTGGGGCACCGTCGTGCTGGAACCACAAGCTGCGGTGGAAGCTTAACGGCAACGAATCTAACTCGTCACTTAGAACTTCCCTCAAAAATCTTAAATAATTGGTACCGTTCATGGTTTCATTTAAAAAATGCGGACCAATAATACGGTCGCCGAGGATTCCCGCCCACACATTGATGCGCCAACGATGTTGAAAATGGCTTTCTTTCATCGCGTGTGGATTTTCAACAGCCCAGACGTGTTCATTGTGACAGTTGAAAACACCCGTCCGCACAAATGAACATTCGTCGGTAAATAACACGCGCTCCAAGAACGTAGCATCCTCTTCTACTTTGCCAAGTAGCCAGTTGCAGTATTGTCTTCTGTGGGCATAGTCCGACGGCATAAGTGAGTGAACACGTTGGTAGTGAAAAGGATGCTGTCCGTCTTCTTTTAATATCCTCCACACTCGCGCGTTACTGGTGCCCAGTTCACGTGCCGCACTCCTGGTACTCTGCGTGGGATCCTCAGCGAATAATTGTAAGACCTGTTCCACTACACCGTCGCTACTTTGTGGTCTGCCACCATGATTGCGATTCGAATCATCGCGAGCACTGCCCGTGTTGTACACCCGGTGGTGAAGCCGTTGAAACGCGCGCTCCGACGGCACGGGTAGACCCCGTGGTCTGGCATACCGCTCCTCGTACTCCCTACGAGCACCTGCATAATTGCATTCACTCCTACCTAAGCACATCAACATGTTAAAGTATTCAGGGTTTGAATATGACATACCTAACGAATCTACTATTTCACGCGGAAGTCTAAACAAAAGGAAAGCTAGCGAAAGACTGAGTGTTCAAGAAGGCAAATAGTTAATTCGTAAATCAAATAGGTAAATAATTAGAGATGTAACAAATGGTATTCACTGGAGTACCTTTTCTATCGATATTTTATGTTATTGTTTACCTGATAGAATATCGGTAGCTAAACCCCTAAAACGTCAGCTTTGTGTAAATTTATGTTTTTATTTGCTGTTAATAAATAAAAACATTCCATGGTTTAGACTAGAATCAGTTTATTTAAGGGTACTGACTCCGCGTGACGACTGTCAAAGATCTTCATGACTGTTGCTCCGACGGTTTAACGTGCTCTCCGAGACACAGGGATATTAACTATTTATTACGCACGTAACTTGGAAAAGTCTTATTATCTTATTATGTATGTATTATTATTGATGCGCGCCGTGGATTCGAACCCGATACCCTCTGCACGGCAATCCGTTGGTATCATCACTAGGCTATCATTGGCCTAGTAGCCTAGCAGGCTATCATTCTAGTTTTAACATGTCATGTTAAAATTAAATAAATCGATATTATCTCTTGATCGTAAACATCACTAGAGCGGTCCCTTTGTGTACGGCGGCTCGCTTGACGGTAAAATTGCACTATTTTTAAAAGGCGGCATGCCCTTTGACACGGTAAGCGGCGAAAGCCGACAATTTTTAATAAATTTAAAGGCCTATCCACACGACACAATTTTACGTCCAACTTGACTAAATCACTTGATTAAATCGTGACGTGTAGACGCCAGTCGTCCAACTCAAGTTCATCGGGTGTGCGGACCACCAGATTTTAACCAATTGGGTGGACGGAATGAAATTCAGTCATTTGATTGTGTCGTGTAGACGGGCAAAGCCAATTCCATTGAAAATTTGATCAGTGGTAAAATTGTGCCGTGTGGATGGGCCTTAAGAATCATAAAGGATTCCGCTATTGAGGGGAGTGTTGTTAGTTTACAGAATTTTCGCCAATTTCGGGGTAATGTTTCTCGTTAGCACTGAGCTAAGGAAATTTATTCTGATGTTTTATGATGACCTAGATTTTTTTTATTATTTTTCCTGGTATGCCTGATAAGTCAGTAATATGACCTTTCGAGATCAGACGGGGGTTTATGAAACACACTGTATAAGTAGGGCATTTGCTCCAATAGAAGTACGTTAAGGACTCACTAACGACTTTATGTAGAAATATTTAACAATAGGTAAGTATTGCATTTGCTTTAATAGAAGTACGGCTCCAACAAAGTACTCCAACACACAGCGTAAAACACGCTCGTCTTTTGACAATATAGGCGTCCGATCAACATAATTATGTAGCAATTTAATATACGAATAATCAAAATATGCTTAGGGCGGTTTCAGATTAGCGTATTTTTCTGCGCTTATACGGTCGTTTCAGCATACGCGCTTACACGCGAGCTTCAAAAAAACCGGACTCGCGTAAACTATTTCGGCGTGTTCCCTCGAAACGGTTGTGACATCGTGTCAGTGTCAGCATGATTTCTAACAGCTCGCGCTTATATGAGCTTAGAAGCGCGCCAACGCTCGTAGGAGTTACGCGTGTGCCAAAAGGCGCGGCTATACACGCCTACATGCGCTTCCAAAAACGAGCTTATACGCGCGTTTAAAATGCTAATCTGAAATCGCCCTTAGTCACTTCAGTTACATGGCATAAAAGTTAGGTATATGTCTGCCTACCGATACTAAAATTACAACGCGAAAGTGTTTGTTTGTTACTCTTTCACATAGCAACTCAGCGATGAATGGTAAGGTGTTTGTGTGTGTAGAGCATTAGAAGATTAGAGAATGACATACTATTTTTTACCGCGATAACGGACTACTATGTGGAAGGAGCCGCAGGTAAATTCTAATATGTAAATACATATTTTACATAGAATATAATTACATCGGCGTCTACGTACGTATAATTTACGTCTGCTTGTTGCGAAGGCAAGCTCGTTACCAAGGTACATGCTTATGAAACAGTTCATTTGTATTTTATTTCCGAGTCTTGTGCAGTAAAATTTGAAGCACAAACGAATAGATGGATGTCGGAACGCTGCGCTTTTGCATCGTTTAATTAAGCCAGTTGCTATCTCATTTCAAAACTTCGTACGCTCTAAATGTTTAACTATTTTCTACGTTGTGTCACGGTAATATAATCTAACAATATTGTAACTCGGCCGTCTTGGTGAGTTATATACCCACAGACGCGCCGTATGCGAGCTGCGGCACGATCGCGGCTGTGGGTGCTTTAGGCACAGTCCGCACAGTCTAATGGGTACTTTGTTCGAGGCGCGTAGGTATAACTCAAGTTTCGAGCGTTTGTATGGAGTTACAATACTGTTAGATATTATTATGTGGTTGTGTTTTCTGTTCATTATAGTTATCTGGGTAGAGTGATGTGCTTTTACGGAACAGAGTAAGTTGGTGGTAGTGGATTGCGTTAATTCGTTTTTAGTGCTTGTTGTAGGAGAAGAAGTTAAGGCCCATATGATGGTTCGGATGGTACAATACGTAACATTACGATAATGATAGAGAGGGATTCTCACTATGAGCAGGGTAAGGCCATAGTCCACCAAACTGGCCTAGTGCGGGTTGGCAGACTTCACATGTCTTTCGAGAACATTATGGAGAACTCTCAGACATGCAGGTTTCCTCACGATGTTTTCTTTCACCGATAAGCAAGCGATAATTAACAATTTAATACGCACTTAACTTCGAAAAGTAATTTTTTATTCATTTCTTCTCTATATTAGCAATATAAATGTCCACATCTGATAATATTTTAGTTCCCAAGTAGACGTCTTCGTTATACGCAGGATATTTTCTGTAAAAATTTAACTCTAAATATTTTAGTATGTTTTTCTATGAAAATACACGAAGCTATTTGCTTCGTTTCTTCTCTTGAGTCGCCTAATAGCGTAAATAGTATATCGAAAAGTCATTGGTTGGATTCGAACCCGAAACAGAGGGCCTCTTAGTCTGTCGGTCTGTCCACTCGGCTATCGCTGCTATTATAATACGTATATATTTAAGAATATTAAGTCAGTATGTTTGTTACTTATCTGGTTGCCTTTAACCCCTTGTATGCCGGAACGCAGATCTACGCGAGACACAATAGCTTTTTAATTGTGTCTGGTATTCCGGCATACAAGAGGTTAAACGAGCTCGGCTTAGTTTAGGATCAGATGACCGAGTGTGAGTTTGCCTAGTAATTTATCATTATTTTTATATACACTTTCGATGATCATCAATTGAAACCTTGGCACTCTACACCGTACATACAAAAAATCAAAACAACAAAGCCTCTCCAAATATAAAATAAGAACATTGCGACGAGACAGAAGGATTGACAAACAAATAGACACACTTAAGCATTTATAATATAGGGGAATATGGATAGTATAATCTAAATATCTCTGCCAAGACCTAATACATAGAGTAAGATTATATATTAACCGACCTAATAAGTACCTACTGAAGTAGCTCGAACATCGAACATGTTGGGTGAAAGGAGCTGTGGTTAATGACGTCATCGGCTCCTATATCCAACACGACTACAGTTACATGTAAAGTTCCCTTAATGGATTTCAATTATTAAAATCGGTAAAACTCTTACTTTAACCGGTAAAAATGACGGCCGAGTAATCAACGAAAAACATTCGATCTAAATCAAGCTATTGCATATTATACGAGTATTGTTTGTTAACATTGGTCAGTTAAATATGTCTGCGGCTAGGTATTTAGTTACCGATATCCCATCTAGTTCGCCAGGGAATCCAATTTATTAGCGTATTAACTAAACATTGCGCTGACGTTTTGCTAAGGAATTATGCAGAGATGTAGAATTAATGCACAACAGTCATAGACTTCCACGTAACTGATAGGTTTTCAACCATTACTGTATGTATTTATTGGAAACAAAAGATTTACCTGCAGTAAATCCGCGTAAAAAGTGCCTTTATTTTTATTTATTATTAAACTTGACACTGTGCCGAAGTGTTGTGGGTTCGATCCCCACTCGAGACAACACTTTGTGTGTTCATAAATTGTTGTTTCGAGTCTGGGTGTTCATTGTGTCCGTTAGTTGTATGTTTGTAAAGTTTCCCGCGACACAGGATTTAGTCCTAATGCGGGAGTTGTCTTTTTTAACATATAAACATATAACATATAACTGTTGTTACAACGAAATTGTCGGAGCAAATACCCAAATCTATTCATAAAGTTTAACTTCAGAATAAAAGTAACCTGGCAACCCAAAATTACCATTTAGGTCTAAAATATAAACGCACTGAAATGTTAATGTTGCCAGTAATTTCCTACAACGTCGTTGGCATGTTTCGAGCGCGTTATAAATCTTTTTCATAATAAAACATTTCTGAAAAGATCATATTGTCATAATTTATTTTACGTGAGGATTTTATGATGGGCATTAATTAATATGCTTTACGATTTCGTAGTTTTTGCGCAAAGTTTCTTAGGTTTATCATTCAACGATATTAGAGAAGCAAGTAGATATCACAACATAAAACGACACTTTATCTACAGATTTTTTTAACACTGTTGAACTCTTTATTTTGAAATCAATGAGTATTATGCCGCTATTTCTCATAATACAAATAAAATAAGTGTTAAGTTAAATGTACTACTAACAGGCTTCTTAGAATGTTATCATGAAGGCAGCGTTGAAGACAACAAATGCATAATATGTTTATCAGAAGATATGATATTTTAATTTAAGAAACAGAAAAATTATAGACAAATTAAAAAAATAACCCTCAGTCAACCATGTAGTTCGAATTGCGTTATGGCTCATAGCAGCTCACTTATAGGAAACCGCTTCATGAATGCAAAACTCAACCAATGTCGTACAAGGAAGACCCTTGGAACTAATTACAAAAAACAAATTGTACAAATGCTCGACATGAGTATTGTCCAATACAATGAGGATCCGTTCAGCTGTTTAGTTTCCGTCATAGAAACCCTCGTCAATCAACGCCATCTGTCAGTCGGGCCCTGCAATTAACACGGCGCAACCGCCTGCCCCAATAAACGGTTAAATTTGTTGATAAATTGCTAATCAACCGTTATTTATCGGTGTTGTAAGGCTTGTACCATCGTTTCTCTTTATTCCGATTCCGAAGGTTACGGTATCGTCTTAAATGGACTGACTTGCATGAAGCGTTTTACCTAAAAGGTTATTCATAATAGTGTTAGTAACATTTTGGGATATTGTGTGTATATTATGTATACTTTTAATTTGTAAGAACATGCGGGCGAAACTCGAAGAAACGGGTTGTATTATTTAGTTGTTGTATGCTGTGTACTAATAGAAATTTAATATGACAAATCGATTTTTATGAAAATAAAGTATTAAAATAGATGAGAGGCATCCAATCATAGAACAATAAGAAATAAATAATAAATATGCACAGCCCCAGAGTCCCATTCCCTCTCTAGGAATAAGTCCTATAACCCGGAGGACATTACACTCATTCAAACAATAAACTTAAAGAAGAATCTCAAAGAATTATTGATTATACAAAGTGTTGTATGTTTGGGGATTGAAAATACAATTACTCGGTTCAGACCGTTAAGTGAACCTGCGTAAAAGTATATGCACTAAGCCTTTGTGAAAAATATGGGTCGAAACGTTCATACTTAAATTTTTATTTTTTATGGTAATAGGCGGCAAACGAGCAGACGGATTGCCTGATGGTAAGCAATTACCGCCGCCCATGGACACAAGTAACACCACAGGAGTCACAAGTGCGTTGCCGCCCCTTTGGGTTGGGAAAAGGGACAGGATGAGGAGTGGGATGAGGGAGAAGGAATAGGGGATAGGGCCTCCGGCACTCTCACTCACCGAACGAAACGCAACATATTATTTCTTAAGCATTATCTCAACACGGAATCTCTAATGGAATTGTATTTACCTATTTCTGAACTCGTGTATTTGTGTACGTTTACTTTCAAGTCTTACCTCCGCAATTGCTCGGCACAAAATGAGTAAATTACACATTATAATGCTCCTTTACAGCGGCTACCACCTACGTTTCCGTGTTTCTATGTTATGTGTGTACACCGACAGGCTACAAAGCGAACTTAAATGTTTTGTTACTGCAATTTAGAATTATTTACTGAAGATGCAACGAAAGCTTAGGGTATCTCAAATGGTTGCGTTTGTGTATTTAAGTTATTTTAATATTGACGTAAATAATTTTTATAGGAATCATTTTTTGTGATACAACAATTAAGAAATCATGCAAGAAAACTCAAAACTGGCTTTAATTCGCCAGTGTCATTACATTTTGTACCTACATAAATATAATTTATTATATCGTGAGCTTTTTGGGTAATATAATCTCCAAGGCATATTAAATATTTTTAAGGTCGCTCAGAATTAATCCTCGTTCAGAAATCAACACATACCGAAAGTGCGACCTTTCGACGCTAATGTAAAATAACTTGAGAACTTGTTATCTCATGTATGTGTGGGGTGAGACTGATTGATAGAATCCCGAATGCAGTAATACGAGAGCGATGTGGCCTGAAAGAAGATGCGACAAGGATTGAGAAAGGAATGCTGAAATGGTTTGGACACGTGCACAGTGGTTCCGTAGTAGGTCATACGGTACCAATCACGATGTTTGAATTACAAGACGATACCTCACTTAATTACTCACTATTTATCACACTATATCAGGATACACAAATAATTTCATTTTGTTTTTTCCTACTTATAGTTTTGTGCATCTAAAGTGAACGCATTACAAGTCCATTTGTAAGCGTAATTAGCGCGAGATATTTAGTCTTTTTAGTGACACTTGTTTTTACAGAATTAATTGTTTGTGACCGGATGTTTTACAATGGATATTCAGGTTGAAGATATGTAAAGTGTATTTCAAGCATTTTCTTTCATTTTAATTCATGTGTTATTTTTTTTAATCGGTGCTACGCCAATGAAATTAAAAGATTCTTTTTTTGTTTTACTTTATTTATTTCGAAGCTTTTAACTACTTTCTGACCATAACCTACAAAAGCAGTTTTGTATAAAGACATTAAAAAACACTATATTTTAAATTTAAAAGAAAATTGACTGCGATGTGCTGCGATAGTAGGTGTCACGTAGGATCTACGCCAGGTGCTAAAGGTGTCTACGAGATATCATTATTCTAAAATCCACACTATACCATTTGTATTTTGTTTTAGGTACAACATTTAAATGTTCTTTTACAAGAATGCTTGTACTCGACACTTGGCTGTCTATTAAGAAGACTACTTCTGAAGCAGACAGATGTCGTCAAGTTTTGAATAGTCTGGCGCAGTTGCTGCCAGATATCGAAAATATTGACACAAAAAACTTAGAAATTAGAATAACTCTGCTTTGTTATCTATCGGTGAGCTCTCGGAAAAGGCCGCTGAATCGTGTAATAAATTAATTAAACGATTTAGGCGTGATTATACAAGAAAAATGTCTCGACTTGTCACGAACACCGATATGATGCACAGACTTCTTTTTAATTTGGATCCATACATTTCTAGTTTTAGAAAATTACCACGAAAGAAGAAATCTGCTCTATCAGCTGACCTGTTAAATTTATTGTCCTTTTAAATCTGTGCCATTTTATAAGTAGTTTAGAAAACTTTAGATTGTAATTATTTGATTTGCTTAGATTTGTTCAATGTGCCTATAAAACTATTTAATTGTAATTATTTGATGAATATTTGTGTTTGTCATTAGTAAGAGTCTAGTTAAGTGGTATTATTGTAATAGTAATTTATGCCAATTAAGTTTCAGAGTAGCTGTAATTCACCTTTCTCAATTATTTTACTTTGTACAAGAAATAGCTGAGTTTTATATTGAATGAATTATTATTATTCTGATATAATCTGTTTTATTTCTACTAATCTTTACCTCAGTTAATAAAAAAATACTATAATACCATGCATTACTATGCATTTCAATAGCCACTCGTTGCGCGAAACCTCTATGACCGCCCTTCTTAGAGCGCGGAACCACTGTGACGTGGAGCGAATGAGTGAATAAAGATTGACGAATCAAATATACATGGCAGAGGTGTGTGGGCGAGCTGGTTGCGGCAGACCAAAGAAATAAAGACGGAAAAGTCCGAAGCACCCGTAACCAGCGAGCATGTATGAAAAGAATAATGAATGTAAAGGAAGCGCGTGAGGTTAGTAAGGATAGCAAGTGGCGTTATGTTGTCTCTGCCTACCCCGACGGTAAAAAGGCGTGAACATATGTATAAAGTTGTTATCTCATTGTCGATTCTAAACAGAAACTCGCACCAAAATCGATGCCGATCCGATACAAACCTGACAGCAAAGTTTGTCGGAATACGAAAAGAAATTGAGAAACTCCCACGTACTTTGCGTATTTCAATTACGACTTAATTAAAACTTGGATTAAATTGTGTAGGTAATTGGTTAAAGTTCCATATCATATCGTATCAAAAACTTAAGTGAAATTATTTAGCGACTTCAAAAAAGAGGGAGGTACACAATTTCACAACTATATTTTTGTTTCTATGTATGTCCGTCGATTACTCCGTCATGTTTGTGAATAAGAATAAGAAGAGTAAGAATCATTTATTTGTTTGAACATGGTATACAAACATTGAATGCAGGATGCCAAGAAAGTAGTGTTAGTTCGTATATGTTCAGCCTCATATAGTGGCGTACAAAATGAGAGATCGAGAACGCACATTAACTTTGTCCGAGAAAGAATTTATTATGGTATGATTTTCTGGTTAATATTAATTGTATTTTATGATAATCATTAAATGATGAAAATTAACAATTATACAATTAAAAAGAAATATTTATATATACTCATAATGAGAAAAGATTATACAATTAAGAAATTACGTCAATATTATTAAAAAAAATTACAGTCATTTACTTATAACTAAATTTCCAGTAGAAATAAAAAGAATAATAGGTAATTAAGGTAGTCAATAACAATGAAATAGTAATAATATTCGATAAATTAAATTACAATTACATTATGATTCATGCTCATTCAATAAAACATTCTTGCTCTGAGAAAAATTCTGAAATCTGATAGTAGGCTTTATCAGTAAAACAATTTTTGCGTTTATTTTTAAAAATATCAGATGGCATACTTTGCCACATTATAGTGAACAGATTAAAAATATTTTTTATACACATCATAATTCGGTCTACTCCTCTGTCTTTAAATATTTATTGCTAGTACACGGGTAAAGGGTTGTGTGTGTAAAAGTGCCTAAAAGTTGTTAAGGACAAGAAGCGAGAAGCGAGCTTACAATCCACCGTTGACGCTTTATATTGATGTTATAAAATATTCTACGACACAAGATTCAAATTTAAAACGTTAAGTTAATCATTGGGTTGGGACGGTGCCGTAACGGTTCTTCTATAGTGAGGATCGCAAAGATCTTAACTCGAGAAACTGATTTCTTCGCTTATTTGTTTTCATTACGTTAAATCCAAAATCAAGAAATGTAGATAATTTACTTGCACAAATAAATAACATTATCATGATTTAATTTACTGTACGAAAGAAATACTCACTCTTCCAAAAATACATCGTTCAGAATAATTCAACTGCCAAAATGTACGTTTGCAAAGAAAACACTATGGAAATCAGCCTTTAACGTTGGCATATCGTGAGTTTCATTCGGTTAAAGGTCCGGTTCATCAGCAAGATTTAAATTAGACGGACAGAGGGTAAAAATAACACGTTAAGTAGTAAAAACAATCCGCTTAAGGTAATGAATCTGTATATTTGGTCCGCGTCGACGCGACGCACAAAAACGGAGCGACGTCGCATTACGACACAGTTTTGTACTTTATCTCAATTTAGTACAAGCACACCGATATTAGAGAAACCTTTTGCAATTATGTTAACCTGAAATGATTGTTTTTATTTTACTGTACAATTATTTTGTCAGAAACTCAAGTCGTCGAAAATAGTTCTAAGTCTTTTACCTAATAACTTGGAATTGATGGTGATCACCTGTTCGTACAAAAATGAAAATCAAGATTCTATAAGCCTTTTGATTATGATACTCATGAATACTATGAATACTCCATTGGCATTAAATATGTAAAGTAGTTGAAGTAAACATCTGAAGGATTAAAATAACACGTAGTTTCTCTTTCCTATACTTATTTCGATAAAAAATTATAAGCAGTTTTATATAATTATATCCTTAAAATCACAATAGCGCAGAACAAGGCTGCTATACTTTTTCAGCTATAAATATTTGCTCACCACATAATGGAGTTTCCCATGGGCTCACCACATTATACGGCTCATAGACCGTCTATGGGACATTTATACTGTTGTCCAGTGATTGACATCTACATGCTATTAATTAAATCGCTGCGTCAAAATACGTTCCACCCCATTCACCATCACTTCAATGATGCTATCAGTCTGAACGCTTAGCCTGTGTAGACAACAGAGCTGAGGGAGTCAGCTGAGCGGTGCGAAAAAGACATCAGAAAAGGTATCGCTTGCGCCTACCATAAGGCGTATATACATATGATAATTTTCCTCACAGCATATAAAAATATAAATAGGTACGTACTTTTACAAACATTCAAACTGCGGCCACAGAGAAAACAGACTCGCAGCGACAATTTATTCATATTTCAATAATTGTCGTAAGAGGAAATACGCCAGGCAAATATATAGTATATTTGGGAAGAGAGAGAAAAACTCAGGCAATCAAATCCTCTTATTAACTAACAATGCTAATGTGACGCAAATTAGGTGAAGCCTTTTTTCAGAGCAATGTGTACAGGGGACTGCGAAAGGCTCTATAATGATTAGTTGATTTTTCAAAACACAGCTCAGCTTGCTATATCTGTTGTATTCGCAGTCTTAGCGTCATTTTTGTTAAATCTACAGTATTTTGCATCCAGGCTAGAGAGCGTCTATCCATTACGTCAGATTAACACTATACGCATGCGGACGTGACAATATTCCGATTACTTGCTTTACGGTTAAGCGATGCGTTTTACTCTGATTAAAAACTTTTGTGCTTTAATTTAATAAGCTTTATATAAATGCCTTTTATATTTTGCCTGTGGCAATATCGGTAGTTAGGGTAGGCGAGCGACACAATAATAATTGCTGTGAGTGATTTATGATGCGCAGGAAAGGGAAACGGTAAAACTAAAGTTCCTGCTAGATTGATAATTAACTATTGAATAGTCAATAACTAGAGACATACATAATAATATGATGAACATCTGTGGCTTTTATAATTCGGTTGATGAAATATGGTACTAGAATATATAACACAATTTCTCTGCTTCTGTTCATATACAGGACGATTTGTAATTGCTAGTATTTCCCTCGGGAGGTAATTTCAGGGCCAAACTGGAGTATTTTGACCCCAACGACTTCACACGACATAAAGTATGTTCTTTTTTACTTCACAGTGGCTCTTAGTATTTTAATAGCTCTTAAAATACTCAATCTCTAATATTCAAGCTCCAAAAATTGTTCTAGTCTGAATGTTTTTTTACATGAGAGTTTTCAAACTATAAATAAAATGTTCTTTTGCGACAGCAATTTAATCAACAAATGTGTGTCCCAAGAAACACTAAGTCTCATTTATACATTGTGTTTTACCGTGTGAACATTAAACCCACAAAACACGATGCAGCAAAAACGACCTCTTAAATTATTAAAACTTTAGTGTATCCAATTATGAATATAGTACGAATGCTCTTAAATTAATTACATACCAGTAACGATTTCAAATATCAAAGTCAAATAATAAGCACTGTTACCAAATACATTAGACGGGTATCAAAAATAATTATGTGAAGTTAAGTTAAATTATTAAAAAACGATCCAGAGTACAAATTAGTGAGATCTATTAAAATTCATCGCGGGGACGAAAAGCGGGGGCAGCGGGGACAGCGGGGTCCATATTATGTGGTAGGCTCAACTTATGTTTTAGTTCACTTGATCTGGTAGGAACCGAAAACATAGGTTATTTATTGGGAGCATTTTAAAATAATTGGCAAGCTGTGAATATCCTCTGGCGATTTTAACACATCATATGTAAATAGGCAAAAGTAAGCGATAGCTTAGTAGAGATACCAACCGACAGCCATGAAATCCACGACGCCGAACACTGACTTTTCGGAGTTACATCCGTATTGAATTGTTCATTATTGCTTGCCCCGTACCCTAGAGATTATATTAAACCGTCGATCCAGGCTGTCATAAAAGATCTTTGATAGTCATTATAGAGAGTCAGTACCTATGAAAATAATATTATTGGTCAAAACCATAAAAGGGAGACATTGAAAGGAGAGTGACTGCGGGAAATCGTGTAAATGGAGCACTGTGGGCGTTTATGAACGGACAGACGGTGCCAAAAGAGGCACGATTGGCGGTTCACAATGGAGTGCTTGTCCCCACGTTGATGTATGGAAGTGAGAGCTGGGTTTGGCAGAAAAAGCATGAAAGTAGAATTAACGCAGTTGAGATGCGATCACTGCGTAGTATGTGTGGGGTAAGACTGATTGATAGAATTCCGAATGCAACTATACGAAAGAGCAGTGGACTGAAAGAAGATGTGGTGACAAGGATTGAGAAAGGAATGTTTAGGTGGTTTGGACACGTGGAGCGAATGAGTGAAGAAAGAATGACGAATCAGATATATAAGGCAAATGTGTGTGGGCAAGTCGGTCGCGGCAGACCTCGGCGGACATTCTTCGACCAAATTGGAGACATCCTAAGAAACGGAAAGGTCCGAAGTACCCGCAACCGGCGAGCATGTATATATATAAATGTATGAAAAGAGTAATGAGTGTAGAGGAAGCGCGTGAGGTTTGTAAGGATAGGAGCAAGTGGCGTTCTGTTGTCTCTGCCTACCCCGACGAGAAAAAGGCGTGAGTATATGTATGTATGTATGTACCATAAAATATATCTATTCCGTTAGGTTGTGGAGGTCAGACAGGCAGTCACTCTGTGGAAAAGCTAATATTAAATCAAACTGGATTAAACTAGTAAGCGGAACCCGGGTTGCAACTGAGATAACGCTAATAGAGGATGTTTACAAAATTTCATGAAGTTTTTAAATTGCGAAATATGCAGACTTTTAGTACTTTGTACAAAAATACTCTTACAATATTTTTCAGTGTGGTTGACGGCATAGAATACAAGTGTCACCACCCCCTATCTTCCCGTGGGTGTCGTAAGAGGCGACTAAGGTATAACACGATGCAAATACCATCTTTGCGTAGAGACGGAAAACTCGACATCAAACCCTATACGACTGCCTCATTGGTCTCGCGGCATAAATGTGCGCGTGGAATCGGGCGGCCACGGGTTTGATTCCTGGGTCGGGAAGTGATATTGGGTTTTTCTGTCACGAAATTCTCAGTAGCAGCACGGAGTCTGGAAATGTGCCCGGTACGGCAATAGGCTCGCCCCTTATTACGTGGGACTAAAGTATATCTGGCGAAAAGTGGGTGTAGAAATACACCTCTGCCTACCCCTTCGGGGATAAAAGGCGTGACGTTATGTATGTATGTATGTAATATTTTTCAGACTGCCTCGTTGGTGTCGCGGCATAAATGTGCGCGTGGGATTGGGAGGTCTTGGGTTCGATTCCCGGGTCAGGCAAAAGTATTACTGGGTTTTTTCCAATACTCAGTAGCAGCCCGGAGTCTGGTGATGTGCCCGGTAACGGCAATAGGCTCGACCCCTATTACGTGGAACCTAAAAATTCATAGCGAAATATGGGTTAATATTTACACCTCTGCCTACCCCTTCGAGAATGCGGGCGTGAGACTATAAAAAAAATATATTTAAAAAAATCTGAAACCGAATGTGTCCGAATCCTTATTCCATAAACATGAAGAACAAACTCTTAATTGTCGCGGATCTTATTTATTAAGCTCGTGTCGCGTCAAGGAATCTTGATTCGAGCTCAAACACATGTTATTACGTAATTATTCAAATTATTATGTACTATGTCGCTAAATTATATAATTGATATAGTCGTTTGAGTTTTAATTAATTTTATAAAGTCATAATACCATAAAGAGAAAAAAGGTATTTCCGAGAACATAGATAATTACAAGTTGAAAAGTGATATTCAGGCGTTGCCTGGTTCATTGCTACGAGAAATACTACGAATAATTAACATAATAGCTGGATGGTCAGCAATAATAGTGGTCTTAAAAGGTATTGAATTTTTATTTTTTTGTACGATACCATAATAAGCGTAAAACCCGACTACGCATTAAAAAATTTGAAAAAGAGTAGTAAGCAAGATTATATTATCGATGTTTTAATAACGAAAGTCAATGTTTTGAATATCCGTAGGTACTCACCCGGTCATTGCTAACAATACCATGACATAAAAATAATTAATGGAAGATTAGGTATGACGCGACGTACAATGACAATAAAATAGATATTATTCCACAATCCGCACATTCCAAACACGTTAATTTCTCACTGCACTACCAAAAAACCAAATACCGCATTTAAATTCTCCACAGTAAAAAAATAAACGATCTCAAATGTTTCGTGTATTATTTATGGCGCTTGTTAGCAGACTCACGCTGGCGTTCGTGACATTCTCGAGATCAGCGCCGCTTCAAATTAAAAACAAAACCTCCACGACCGAGCTTCAATCTTCTAAAAATACATCCAATGAGGAAAATATAAAAAGTAAGTAAGTAAAAAGCATTTATTGACACATTATAACAGCGTACAATTATTAAGTAGCTACATAATAAGTAATACATATGAATATAGCCCTTTATGTAAGTAGGTACGTACGCACATAAACCAGGGTCTACAATCTTAATACATTAAAGATTAGATATAAGGAGGCCATTTAGAATAGAATAAAATAAGTCATATAAACCTATTAACTTATTAGACTTCTGAACTTAGTAGTATTATAATGTGTAGAAACTATTTTACTTCAATTCATAGATGGCGCTGTAATAAAATTAGCATATATTTTTTATCTGTGGATGGCATCTATATACTGTATAATCTATGGACGGTATGTTTTGAAAACAGCAATGGCTGCCGTATCTTTGATGCGTGTGGGCATTATTTTGTTCTAATTTGCTGTGAATTCTGTATCAAGTGTTTTTCGAATCTTGTCCGTTGAGTTGAGCTACGGTTCCTCTGGTTTACTCGTTTAAGTGCTTGTGAATTACATGCTAAAAGAATATTGTTTAATTTTGACTATTTTGTTTGTGTACCTACTTATTATCATGTCCGATAAAAAGTGTTGTGTTCCTGGATGTTCAGGCATAGTTGGTAATTAATATAACTTGTAATTTTGTTATTCACAACCACTGCAAGAATTTAAATAGAATATTAAACGGCAGAAAAGTTTGTGAAGATTATGAGGACATATTCCAATTAAATGTGAAACAGCAATTTACCAAATTTATTAAAAGGAGTAAAAAATAACATGATTGCAGTTTTATTTATTTGTTTGTCTAAAAACACATGCAGTATTACAAATTCTTAGTACATTTTTACGTTTGATGGTTGTCTAATTTTAGCATTTCATTTAATCTACTCCTGTATTTTATTACAAGAGTAGATTAAATGCAATTAAATAAAGATAAATATGTTTTCAGAATTTGTAATACTAAAATAACTACTTATGAGAATGGCTATGAATATACAGTATGTATAATACCTATAACATGCACATCAATAACTACATAAGTATCTATAGCATATCGTTTTAAACTCCGTGACTTCAACATATAGATGGCGCTTATTATCTATTCCTCGGTTTGACAGTTAAGATAGGTCTCTATCATAGTTATACAAAAGTACTCTGTGCACATAAACTTAATTTAATAGTACGGGTTCACAATACCCAAGACAATTTTCTACTCTACCCACACTCAGAAATATAACTAATTGTACGCCGCCGATGTGGCAAAAAGGCAGACATTCAGCGTTGCGCCTTTCGTGATGTTGGCCGCGATGCGACTTGCTGATTTTCAATGCCTGCCCCAAGTGAAGCCAGTGACGTAATTCACAAATATACTTATCTAATTTATACTTAACTTTTACAACAATACCTAAAAAAATAAAAACAGGTTATATGCGTACACAACAAACAAAAACAATCAAATTAGTATAGACAAAGTGCCAGTGAAGTGTTTTCAACCATATCCGACCACTTAGTTACTTCTGTTGGCCGATGGTGGCGCTGCGAAAGCAGCTCGCGCTAGCGAGCGTCATGACGTAGTAAACAATTATTTAGATCAGCGTGGTCACGTCATTTAAACATTGCATCGTTTATATCAATCTTACACCCACAGCGGCCACAGTTCGCCAATTAATGTTACTGGTTAATACACGGGTTATGATTAATGCCTACATCCGTAGGCATTCTTTTTCATAACCCGGATCATCATTACAGGTAAATAGATTGTAATTTTTCTACAATATGATAACATTTTATTCTCAGTAGAACAATACTACATTTCTTATACAAACGATCAATTTATAAATTCTGTGCATAATCTGTGTGCAGATATTACAAATTTGATAAATATATTTTAAACGAAATAATAACAATACAGCACCGATCTTAATTTAGATAATTCTCTTTATTCACAGCTCGTCTGACTCCCATAGGTTATTGTGGATACTTAAGAGGCATCTTCAGAACAATAACCAATAACCAATGTTTTGACTTAGGCGTATTTCCGGATTTGATGAAATTAAGTAAAATCATACCTTTATTCAAATCTGGCAGTACAAATGACGTAAATAACTTCAGGCCCATCTCTATCTTGCCGGCATTTAGTAAAATATTTGAAAAGATTTTATTAAAGCAGCTACTAAGACACTTTAATTTAAATAGTCTGCTTCATAAAGATCAATACGGATTTACTAAAGGTAGATCCACTACTGATGCGGGTGTTGCTCTCATAAAACACGTTTATAATGCTTGGGAGTCATCTAAAAGTGCTATCGGAGTATTCTGTGACCTCTCAAAAGCATTTGATTGCGTTCATCACGACACACTATTGCGTAAGCTCCGCCACTACGGCGTAGAGGAAACCGCACTTTGTGTTGTCGAGTCGTACCTGCGGCAAAGATTTCAGTGCGTCGATGTAAATGGGACTACATCCTCTAAATTACCTATACAGTTAGGCGTTCCACAAGGCTCTATTTTAGGTCCTTTTCTCGTCCTTATATATATTAATGACTTACCTTCTTATTTAAACAATATCTGTGATGTCGTACTTTTTGCAGATGATACGTCACTTATTTTTAAAGTAGATAGGAATAGGAATCAATTTGATGATGTAAATAATGCACTTATACAGGTTACACAATGGTTTACAGCAAACAACCTAGTGCTTAATTCTAAAAAGACTAAATGCGTTAAATTTGCTTTACCTAACGTTAGACAACTGGGACCTAATATAAGGCTAGATAGGGAGGAACTTGACACAGTTGACTCGACAGTGTTTCTAGGCATTACACTAGATAATAAGTTACAATGGGGTGCACATATAGCATGTCTTGCAGGTAAGCTCAGTTCTGCTGCGTATGCTGTCAAAAAAGTTAGACAACTTACTGATGTTGACACAGCTCGTCTAGTTTATTTTAGCTATTTTCATAGTGTCATGTCCTACGGTATTTTGTTATGGGGCAAAGCTGCGGATATTCAGAATATCTTCGTTCTACAGAAACGAGCGGTACGAGCAATATACATGTTAGGTGCAAAAGATACTCTTAGGGAACGCTTTAAGTCTATAGGGATTCTTACAGTAGCCTCGCAATTTTTATTTGCTAATATATTGTATATTAGGCAAAATATAGGTTTATTTACTACAAAAAGTGATGTACATAACATAAATACTCGAAACAGGCATAAGTTATATGCCCCTTATCATCGTTTACATAAAGTTAATAATTCTTTTGTAGGGCTAGGTATTCGTATATACAATAAAATACCAATTAGTCTTTTAGAATTGCCATTTAGTACGTTCAAAAGTAAAATAAAATACTGCCTTATTAGGAAAGGTTATTATACCATTAATGATTATTTCAGTGATAAGGATAGGTAGTCACTTACACTAGCCAACTTTTGATTTTTTAAATTTATGTAGATACCTTACTTTTCAGTTTTTTTTAAATATAATATCTCTAGTTCTATTAATTTAATATTCATGCATTATTAGGTCATTCAACTTATTACATTTACATTTTCATTGTTGTTCCACAAATTTTATTAAAATTTGCTACAGTGTTAGATGAAGGTAACTCGTTATCATGGGCTGGATACTAACGTTTTTGTAATTTTCGTGTATTCATATACCGTCACTTTCTGTAACATACTTTTCCACCATAGTTCTGAACATGATCGCGAGTTGCCTACATTATAAAGCGTAAGTAGATGCTCCTGTTACACAAGATTCACATTTGAAGACTACTACAGCACTTAATTTAATAACTACATATTTTGTATATAATATGTATGTTCTTATTTACTATTTACAAGTAATTAATTACAATGTGAAACAGTTGCAGCTCCTTACAAAAACAAAATATGTACCATGACACTGGCGATTAAAAAGAGTGGCCACGAGTTTTATTGCCCGTTCTTTCTCGTGGTTCTACCTATTGCTTTGCGAATGGGCAGTAAATGTAAATGTAGAAGCATTATTAATTTACTTTAAAAATTTGACGTTCATAAGCGTCACGTTGTGACCTAGATGAATAAATGATTTTTGACTTTTGACTTTGAAATACCCAAAACCAATCAGCTGATGAATCGGTATACCTATTTTGACTGAAGGTAACGTAAGTAATGTTCTTGGACGTTAATTTATTATATTTTTCTGTTCCTCCAAAAGATATCTTTTGAATTTAAAACTTGTCTACAAAATCTCCGTAACAGAGGAGCGACGGATAGAATCTCGAATACCAGCAACTTGCTCAAATATATTTATTATATAATATTCAGACCGTGTCCCAGCACTGGGCAACTTAAGCTGATTTCCGACGTTTTTCTCACAGAAAAGCTTCAACTTGCTGGCTGTATTTCAAATAATAAGATCGACTTTATTTGAGAATAGTTTTTAGTCCGCTACTTTCCGTGGTATGATTACAATAAGACTAATAAAAAAGGTGAATAGGCGACGTGTTCAAATACCTGCTATGTAGAAATTTGCGAATAGCGGGTAATTTTAAAATTATACCAGAGGATGCCCATAGCTATACCTGCACATTTCATTTTAATTTAACCGTTTATGCTCGTATTTCGAGCCCGTCGGAATTTCGGAAAAATCATGCCAAATTTCAAGTTCATGGTCCAAATAGCTTTGGCTGTGTGTGTTGCCTGTCAGATGGTCATACAGAATTTTATGTATACAGATAGCCACAGTAATTGCTAAAATACGATAATTCCGTGTCGAGGAATCGGCAGCCATTGATTCACTAAACAGATATCACACCCCAGGCCAATATTCACTAAAAGTACACTTCCCCGAATCCAGAGAGGTCAAGAGTGTACATTGTTTAGCTATAGTCTGATAGATAAAATAAGTTGAATGTACCCACGCTAGAAATTGAATGGGAAAACGGTAGAATATAATGATTATGATTATAATATAAAATAAACATTATCATAATACGAAAAGAATGCACTATGGTTGGTTTGTAAAATACAGTCAAAATCAACCCACACTTTAAAGAAAAAACCTTTTATATAAACAAGTTAAAAACTGAAGCTACATTTATACATTTTAAGTGATTAGTCCTCCGTTTCACTAAGCCTAATTAAGTTTTAAAGCAATAACGAAAACCTACTTATATCTACTATCTGCCGCCCCTCAAGTTAACAACCGGGTCAGATACGTATCTAGAATAACCTTTAATCTCGATGCCTTCAGTTCTTGCTCGAGTACTTCGGTCGAGTCTACGTACTAGAGAGATTGGTATTTCTCACGATAGTCTAGGATTAACCGGACTTATCGCTACATTCACACATTAACTTCTGTTGCTTAAATCGTGGCACATAATGTGGTACTTGTGTAAACACTTAGAGCTGACGTTGTTATAACAACTAGATGGCATACAGAGATTAAAATGTATTTTTTAAGGCTGGTAATTTTGATATCCTAACGTTTTACATTTCCTTTGTGAGATGAAGTCAAGTTTAAATTACTTCCGCAAAACCTGCACGGAGGAGATACTTTCTTGTCTTTTATTTTAGTTGCCAATATTCTTGTAATTACAAAGTGCCTCGCAACTATCCAAGTGATTAAAATAAGTAACTAAGTAAAGAGATTCTTGAAACATTTTCTTTGAACATTTTACTACAGCAATTTTAATATCAACACAAGCAAAGGCAGATACTGATCTCTTTCATCGACATAACAATAGTTCAAGTATATAATGATATCCGAACTGTCTCAATTTGCTGGTTGGGACGTCAGAGGGGGTGAGGACAGGGAAGGAAGGGGGCGGGGACTGACGCTCTTAAGTTATAGTCGAGCTATTCAAACGAACTACTGTACTACTGATACGATACTAATCGTGTTTACAGTTTGTAGGCGAAAACACAGCCTTTTAGATGATAATTCCCTGTTGTGATCCCGTTTTATGATAATTTTACTTTTTGCAAATAATTTTATTGAAGTATAAGAATATAGTTACGATTTGACAAATTTCTAAGTTACGAATAAATATTATAAAATTACAAAGTTGAGCCTTGGAAGAGATATAAACACAAAACTTTTCTGATAGCTGATTTCAATATTGTATAGTCTATGCTTTGCAATTTGTCTAAACTTACAGGCATTTTTAGCATTTGGAAAAGTTCGATTTTTTCCTAGCTTTTTTGATATCATAATTTATGCTTGAAGTACTGACTCGTAAAATTTGAAGATTTGGAAACAAGACCTAGTATTAGGCCGACACAAAAGGTCAATCTGTATAACATACTTTCAATTTACAATATCATAATATATTTAAATCATTTTGCCGTCAAAGCGTTAAGCTCATATTCTAGGACACGATTAGCAGCGCAACAAAAATCAATACTTTTGATATCCCGTCATAATTTAAGTCAATGTAATGAGCTTGTGGTATCAATGAGCAATGAGACGATAACTCGTTCAGTTTTAATGGAATCATTTAATAACTTGAACCCAACTTGAACATGTTTGATGTACAGATGGTAATTTATTACATTTACATTACTGTTTATATTAGGCCTATTAATTTGCCGATTCACTAAGGTTTAACAGTTTACTATATAATATTTATTTTATAAAATAACTTTTTATTATATAATATTTACCTATGTGCCTTAATTCTATTTCTTTGCAAATCAAATCCACCATCCCATGATACTTTTTGCTGACGACAGTACAGCACTCTTAAAATGTGTCAATAATGAAAATTACGAAAACGATATAAATGACACCATTAAAGTTATAATAAATTGGCTAAATAGTAACAACTTACAAATTAGTATACTTAAAACAAAAATAATGCATTTTTATCAAAGACTACGTATTAATGACCTGAACATCAACTATAATAGCCAAGATGTAGACAGAGTAGAGGTTACAAAATTTTTAGGAATCTTAATTGACAGTCAGCTGACATGGAAGCCTCAGGCCGAAGCAATCTGTAAAAAACTCAGTGCATCTGCATATGCACTTTATAACCTTAGGAAAAAAGTTAATATCAAAACAGTATTACTAGCATATCATGGTCTTGTTGTTTCCATTTAAGGTTTGGAATTATTTTCTGGGGAAATTGTACCAACAGGGAGAGTATTTCAACATTTATGTAACCACCTTATTGTAAATACCAACATTCTGAGCAAATAAATGAATATTATTATTATTATTGCCTACTAACTACATTCAAAATCAGATTTTACCAAACTACCTACATTTACAGTTATTTATAACTACCCGAAAGACAAAGCAAAACCCAATTCAATTTAACAACAAATAAAATATTATTGAATCTCGAGAATCATTCGAAATGTAATGCAAACACTTCAAAGTATTTCCATCCAAAATGCACCAATACGGGGAAGCAATTTTTCAATACTTGCTACGACGCCAATGTGCTACGAGTCTACGTGGCTACGCCGTAGCGCTACATGCCTACGGTTGACAGAGGAATGTAGGAAACGCGACGCACCTACCGCGGTAGAAAGGCCACAAATGGATGATGTATTTTCCTCCCGTTAACATATTTGGAGAAACGAGGCAGAATACAAATTCACAGACGGGATATTTCTGTGCACAGTGAATTGAATTATTGCCGATTTTTTTTTTATTTTAACCGGTTTGCTTTGAAAACATCTGAATGGGTTTATTGTTCTGGTTTTGAAATAGCTTGTACTGAAATAATGTTATGAAATAACGGTTTTTGTATCATCTTCATCATTCAGTAGCAGTCACAGTTCACAGTTTTATTTATTTTTGATTTATTTATAATACAGTTACTCATAACACTTACAGGTACCCAACACGTGCTGTGAGTCATGCTTAGCTTAGTTTACATTTTTACAATTTAAATCCTATTTTATATTTAAGGCATAAATACCTCGGTTTTTTGCCAACGTTTCGGCTGACTTGCTTCAGCCGTGGTCGCGGCGGGACTATATAACCTTGTATAATGTATACTAATCGCGAAAGTTTAAAATCGTTTAAATCCTATTTGTTAATTAAAAAATTGAAAATTGCAAGTAATATAATTCATAATAATTTGTGCCAATTAATACAATAATGTCAAGTAAGTAATGCAAAGTCTAATAATAGATATATAATACAATAAAGTCAAATAATGATAATGTTCAAAAATGCAGTAATGTCAAATAATAATAAAATAATAATAATAAAAAAAAAAAAAAAAAAATTGTCCACTTATAACTAAACTTATACGTCAGAGATAATTATTTAAAAACATTTGACAATGTCTGGCGAATTCGGTTCTATTATTAAAAAATATGTCAGCATCTGGTTGTTGAGCGGCCAAAGCATTGAGCAGAGATATGGTCTGACTGGTAGGCGCGAACTGTGCTGTGTTTGTGCGTACTGATGGTGTCGCGAGCAGGCGGCACGACCTTAGCCGCGAGTATTGTTTCGGAGCAGACAGTCCGCAACGAGACAATGCCTCAGGATTATCAATTTTACCAGTTAGCTACAAGAAGTAATGCACTATAAGGCAGGACTTACGTCTCAGCTCGAGAAAGTCAATACCCACCATACCTGACACAAACAGAGACGGATATAGGTACAGATAATATCCATACAGTTTTTTGGAGAGAAATCGGCAAAACTTACGCTGTACCCGTTCCACCAATATTTTGTATTTAGCCTCGTGAGGGTCCCAGATAGCAGAGTTGTACTCGAGCTTGCTACGAACAAACGCGAAGTATAAGGCAGTAACTGCATCTCTTCCACTGAATCGAGCCGACTGTCTCATGACAAAGCCAAGCGACTTGTAAGCTTGAGCGCACATTATATTAATGTGAGTGTTAAATGTCAACTTTGTATCCACAACCAAACCCACATCGCGAATTTCTGTTACGCGCTCCAGCGGACTGCCTGAAAGTGTATACTCAAAGGTAATTGGTGATTTTGATCGAGTAAATGTGATATTTTTACACTTCGAAATGTTAAATTCAAGGCAGTTGCGTTTGCTCCACGCTTCAACGTTGTTAATGTCCTGCTGGAGCGCACCACAGTCGTTCACATCTTTCACCCCTAAGAACAACTTCAGATCGTCAGCGAACATGAGGCATCGCACCGAACCCATGACCCTAGGCAAGTCATTGATCATAATCAGGAATTGCGTCGGGCCCAAATTACTGCCCTGGCTAACACCAGAAGTCGTATCGTAGGACTCTGATCGCCAGCCTAATAACTGCACATATTGGCTCCTATTATGAAAATAATCTCCAAAAAAAGTTCCTCCTCCAGTTGGCCAATGGCATCTCGTAATATGCGTCACAATAGGATTGTGAGTAAATTTTCAAAGGATTTGGCCATACCATGCTGTATGTATATGTATACCATGCTTGCCACACGGCTTGGTATAGGGTTCGATGTAGGGTTTGATTGATTGATTGATAATTCTTTATTGTGCACTACACTGTTGATACAAATCTGGTAAAAATAAATAAAAGTAAATACATACATTGCTGTTTGTGTAAGTTAAAATACGATTTAAGCTGTGCAAATATAACAGAGAAACATTTTAAAGCAATGAAAAACGAACAGAAAAATGCATGGAAATGTCCAGAATGTCGTAATAAAATACCGAAAACCGACAATACGCATACTCCAGCACGTCCTTGTGTAAACAGTCCCAGCCCTCAGAAGAATATGTCACCCGAGACGAATAATGTGACTCTGAGAAAAAGGGCCACGGATGCGATATCATACATGGAAAACGAAGACCAATATATCACTGAAAGCAGGTTACGAGATATTGTTAAGCAGGAACTCAATAGTTGCCTTAAATCGGTGACTAGCGAATTACATAATATAAATAACCAAATGGCTATATTTCAAGAATCAGTTGCTTTCTTTAACAACTGTTACGAGGATATGAAGAAGAAACTTGAGGTGAAAGATGTCATAATAGAAAAATTGCAAACGGATAATGAGCGCCTCCTCACTGACGTTAAAGATCTCACCTCCAGGCTAAATATTGTAGAACAGCACATGCGTGACAACCTTGAAATAAACGGTATACCAGAGAATAAGAGTGAAAATTTGGCCAATACTTTCATACACCTCACAAAAACCATTGGTTGTTCAATCGCCGATGAGGATATTCTGCAGATCACTAGAGTCGCAAAAATGGACCAAAATAGACAAAACCCACGCTCGGTTATCGCCAAACTTCGTACTCCTCGACAACGGGATACCATCATAGCTGCAATCGATTTTAAACTTTCGCGATTTGTATACATCATACACATCGCGAAAGTTTAAATAAACATTTTTGGATAATGTATGTTGTATCATAGCTGCAGTTATTGGTTTCAACAAAAAGAACCCAAAAGAGAAACTGAATTCCAGTCATCTGGGTATCGCTGATAAATGCCTCCCTGTATACGTTTCTGAACATCTTAGCCCAACTAATAAGAAATTACACGCAGAGACAAGAAAGCTAGCGAAGCAGGTTTCTTATAAATTTGTTTGGGTTAGAAATGGTCGGATTTATGTTCGTAAAGATGAACAATCTCAAGCCATTTATATTCGGAACATGAACTGTTTGAGTCGCATTAAGTAATATAATCTGTTTTTTATTTAGTACAATTTGGTGTGTCTCTGTCGCAATGCTTGATTTATATTATCAGAATGTGCGCGGAATGCGTACCAAAATAGAAGACATTTATAATAATATTTTGTTAAATAACTTTGAACTGATTGCGTTTACTGAGACTTGGCTCAATGCAAACATATCTAATTCTGAAATTATAGATCCAAGATATGTTATTTATCGGCGTGATCGTGTCTGTCATAGTGAATCCAAAAAAGATGGTGGTGGTGTTCTCCTTGCAGTTTTAAATAACTTCAAATCGGTGAGACTAAAAACTTGGGAATCTACCGTCGAAGATTTGTGGGTCGTAGTGGATATTGGTTCTCAAAATTGTGTCAAAAAGATCGCTATTTGTGTTGTGTATCTGCCACCACCTATCAATTTGGATACCCTATATGTATTTTTGGATAACGTAACTAGTATAATGAATTATGTAGATGATGTGATTATTCTTGGGGATTTCAATTTAGGATTCATTAACTGGACCCTAACCAATAACAGCACGCAAATGACACCTACCAATTACTGTTGTCCCTTGGGATATACACTCATTGATTTCATTTCTCTTAATAATCTTCACCAATATAATAATGTTAAAAATTGTAACGGTAACGTACTTGACTTGGTTCTAAGTAACAAGTCCGATATTAAAGTATCTCAGTCGAGTGACCTTATAAGTAAATTAGATTCATATCATCCAAACCTTCTCATAACCATCCCCATTTTTAATTATAGTACTTTAAAGCCCAAACCCCGAGCTGGATATAATTTTTATAAAGCAGATTATGATAACATTCTATCAGAATTGAAATCCGTAGACTGGAGTGTATCATTTGCCAATTGCAATGATGTTTATGAAATAGTTTCTGTATTTTATAGTGTTTTGCATGTGGTCGTTGACAAATATGTGCCTAAACATGTACGTAAAAAGCCACAATTTCCACCCTGGTTCTCTAGCGCATTAATAAAACTGTTACGTGAAAAAGAAAAATTAAGACAACGATATCGCAAATACAACAATCCTCGTGATCGTTTGAGCTTTGAATTACTTCGTAGTCGTTGTCATAAAATCTCACAGACCTGTTACAGAGAGTATAAACATAAAATTGAGGTTAGTATTCAGAAAAATTCTAGAATGTTTTGGTCCCATATAAAAAATAAACGTAATGGTTCATCAACGCTACCTACTAGCATGCACTTCAACGATTTAATTGCTAACACAGGTTCGGATATCGCAAACTTATTTGCTAGTCATTTTTCGTCCATCTTTGACAATACAGGGAAAGCTTGGTCAACAAGTATTGATAAAGCCAACATCTTAAATGGGATCGGTGAGGTACAATTTCTAGAGGAGAAAGTATTGAAGTCATTGAATAACCTTGATGTATCTAAGGGCCCTGGACCAGATGGAATTCCACCAATATTTATTAAAATGTGCAGCAAGACCCTCGCCGCTCCTCTATGTAGCATCTATAACAAATCACTTAAATACGGACAATTTCCTGAAGTTTGGAAACGGGCTAGGATTGTTCCAATCCTTAAAAAAGATGATCCTTCTGACGTCAAAAATTATCGCCCAATCTCTATACTTTCTTGTTTTGCAAAGATCTTCGAGTCCCTTTTATGTCCTATCATTACACATCATCTGGATCCAATAATATCTGTTCATCAACATGGTTTTAAGGCTGGTCGCAGCGTACAATCTAATCTGGCGGAATTTGTAAATTATG
This sequence comes from Euclidia mi, assembly GCA_944739405.2. Lineage (NCBI taxonomy): Eukaryota > Metazoa > Arthropoda > Insecta > Lepidoptera > Erebidae > Euclidia > Euclidia mi. The sequence goes on from OX123201.2 coordinate 5,040,780, forward strand.
TATCACGCGCTCTGGACAAGGGACATGAGGTTGATGCAATCTACACCGACTTCAGTAGTGCATTCGACAAAGTCAATCACTCCCTGCTACTATCCAGATTGGAATCAGCTGGGGTACATGGATCGCTTCTGAGGTGGTTTGAATCTTACTTGGCTCGAAGGTCGTTGGTTGTTGCTGTGTGTGGATATGAATCCCTCCCTTATCATGCCACCTCAGGAGTACCTCAAGGATCGCATCTTGGCCCATGTTTATTCTCACTCTTCATCAATACTATTTCAGCTCAAATCCTGAATAGCAAATATTTACTTTTTGCTGATGATCTCAAATTGTTTAAGACTATCTCATCTAGCGAAGATGTTTCTCTTTTACAAAATGACTTAAATAGCATTCAAAATTGGTGCGATAACAACTGCATGTCCCTCAATGTTAGGAAATGTTGTTATATAAAATTCACAAGGAAGAAGCAACCTCAAATCTCTAACTACCAAATAAATGGTGTATCGCTTTCGAAAGTAAATGAAGTACGTGATCTCGGTGTCATAATGGATGAGAGGTTAAATTTTAAAAAGCATATTGATGAAGTGGTGAAAAAGTCAGCTCAAATGTTAGGGTTTATTAAACGTAATACAAAAGACTTCAAGTTCGTTCGGACCAAGATAATATTATACAACGCCCTAGTACGTAGCCGGCTGGAATATTGTGCTATTGCATGGAACCCACATTACTCTATCCATTCCCAACGAGTTGAAAATATTCAAAGATCGTTCACACGTCACATTGCTTATATGTCTCAAAATATATCTTCAAGAGCTCCATACCAGCATCGGCTTAGTTTTTATGAAATGGACTCCCTACGTGATAGAAGACTGATGCATGGTTTAATTTTCTTACACAAAGCATTGCATGGTAAAATAGATGGTAATTATTTGACTTCTAACATAACCATTAATGTACCCAGGAGACCTCCACGTAAGCCCATTTGCAACATTCTCACCGTACCCGTATCAAAAACAAACCTTGGCCTGAATGCACCTTTAAGTAGAATGTGTAGGGATTTGAATTCGTTCCTCAAGAATGTGTCAGATGCTGACGTGTTCCATGATAGTGAGAGTCAGTTCCGTATAAAAATATTGAAATCCCTTAAGAAACTGGCCGTAATTGAATAAGATTTTTTTTGTTGCTTTTGTTTTTTCTTTTGTATACATTTTTAACTGCTATTTTAATGTTCATTACTTGTTTTTTTGTTTAACGCATATTTTGCAGTTCATTTGTGTAACAACATAATTTGTACAAACGTTGTTTAAAATGTGTTGTCTAAAATGTGAATGCTGTGTTAACTCGTAAGTGGCATGTATATCAGAACCTTAGATTTAAGATTATTACTGTAAATGTTTTATATATATGCTGTGAGTTTACCTAATAATAATAAATAAATAAATAAATAAATAAATACATAGCAAATGCACAAGGGCGGCCTTATCGCAAAGTGCGATTTCTTACAGGCAACCTTAGGATGGACAGACTGTAAAAGAGAAAACGTTTTGATGTGTAGTGATTACATTTGTTTGGACATAATAATGGTTTTAATACAATACACATACATACATACATACAAAGTTATACATACATAAATACATAAGGTAGGTATGTATATACCTATACATATAAATAAATACAATACTATACAATACTTACTAACTACATAATATACAATACTTTAAAATACATATAATAAAATTATAGTTACATATCATACATACGTATACTAACATAAACACAAAAATAAAGTGATAAAATAAAGCTTACAATGACAAATAATGTTTGTTTAATGCATTTTTAAATATGTTCGCTGTTTTTGCTTGCCTAATTTCAACCGGCAGCTCATTCCACAAACGGACAGCTTGAACAGCAAAGGATTTATCGTAAAAGTTTTTGGTATGTGCCGGCATCTGCAGTCTCAAATCCACCGACGACCTCAAGGTCCTCAAATGTGTGTCATGGAGGAACTTGAAACGTTCTTTGAGATACAAGGGGGTATTAGGATTAAACAGCACATTATACAGTAACATAAGAATATGAGTATTCCGGCGAAGCCGAATTGGTAGCCACTTGAGTCTAGGTCAAAATTCAGATACGTGATCATATTTGCGTAAACCAAAAATGAATCTAATACAGAAATTTTGGAGACGCTCAAGTTTATCAAGTTGGTCCTCATTAAGATCAAGATAGCTGACATCGGCATAATCGAGTATTGGGAGAAGCAAGGATTGTGCAAGTGCAATCTTGGTGGTTGTGGGTAGAAAGTTCCGGAGCCTACGCAACGACCCAGCAGAAGCAAACAGTTTACGACTGGTCTCCTGTACTTGAGTACCCCAAGATAACGTTTTATCCATATGGATACCCAAGTTCTTCACACTATCTGAGATTGGTAAGATGTAACTATCGAACTGAATCTGAGGCAGCTGAGACCAGTTGATTTTGGAAGTCATCCTGGAACTGCTAATAAGAATTACCTGTGTTTTTGATGGATTTACTTTAAGGCCATATTTTTTGCTCCATGCACAGATATGCGCCAAATCCGAGTTAATGTTAGAAAACGCTTTTGAAATAGACTCAAGTGGTGCCTGTGAGTATATCTGCAAATCGTCTGCGTAAAGGTGGTAGGATGAAAGTAACAGTTTGGAGATAGAATTCATGAAAATTTCGAAAAGTAACGGAGATAGCACACCACCCTGCGATACACCGACAGTTGTATTACACCATGAAGAGTACGACTCATCAACACGTATAAGCTGTCGGCGTCCAAACAGGTAACTTTGAAACCAGTCAGTTACCGTTGGAGATATGTTAATAGAGCGGAGTATGGCAAGCAGGATGTGGAAATCCACGGTGTTAAATGCGTTGCTAAAATCAAGTAAGGACAAAAGCGTGAGTTTTCCACCATCCATGCCTAGCCTTATCTCATCAGTAATATGAACCAATGCTGTGATAGTACTATGACCAGTACGAAAACCTGATTGGTAAGGATTCAGGAGAGCATTGTTGGAAAGGAAAGTACAGAGTTGTGTATGTACAAGACGCTCAAAAACTTTGGAAAGGAATGGAAGTAAGGATATAGGACGGAAGTCAGTAAAAGAACAGGGTTTGGATTTTTTTGGAATCGGAACTACCTGTGCATCTTTCCACGCTGATGAAAAGACGCCGCTGGTAACTGAGTAGTTTAGGATATGACAAAGGACAGGGAGGATTTCATCTAGGATAGGTAAGATCATGTTTCGACTAATACAGTCATTACCAACAGCATTGGACAAGATTGAAATTATACTCTTTTTAACATCACAACCGGAAAATTGCTCGAAAACAAAAGGTGAATATCTGGGAGTTGGGATACGTGAAAGATCTCGTAGCGTGTTTGTTTTAGTTGCCCCATCAAAGTTGGACGAAGCAGTGAAATGTGCATTAAGCGAATCTATATTTATATCTTTAGGGATTGCGTCACTACGCGACTTACCAACACCCAGTGTTCTAAGAAATTTCCAGACTTTTACTGGATCACCATTTTCAACAGAGTTGTGAATATGCTGGCACTGTGCTTTCCTACACACCTTATTGCAGAGATTTCTGGCACTTATATATATTTCTAAATTTGCAGAGGTTGGACGACATTTATACTTTGCCTTGGCAGCCGCTTTCTTTGACATAAATATTTTGATCTCGTCAGTAAGGTTTGCTGTTTTTGCATAAGATACCATTGGCTTCGTGTAATTTCCTTAGTCGTCTACGGAACGAAATGGTATAGTGACACACTATATTCTTAAGCCGCCTCCACCAAGGTTTTTTTGACGGTAAAAGATGTGTGTAGTAAATCAGATTAAACTCACTTTAAATAATGGGCCACTAAAAAAATTTACATGGTTTGCAAAAAAGTTGTATACATAGAGATCTGTAAAGTGACTTAATAAAGAAGGAATAAAAAAAATAGAAGGAATAATCTCCCTGTCTGCCGGTGGAATGGTTAAGACAGAAAAAAGTAGTCGTACTCGCACTCTTCAAAGGAAACAAAATTGAAAATATTTCAATGAATATATTTTTGTAAAACGAACATTATGTTAAAAGGTACTTAAAATACCGAGATTTAAACTACAATACATAATAATGGTAAAATTTAAGTCCGTTTATAAATATGGATCGGGTGACATTAGAGTGCACGGTTGGTGGATTGGTTTAAATGGTCGCCTCGCTATTTGATACTGCGCTGAGTTTTGTGGGTTCGATCCCCACGCGAGACAAAACTTTTTGTGTGTGTTTAATTGTAAATTGTTGTAATTTGTTTAATTGTATGATTGTTCCCAGCGACAGAAGATAATTCCTAGTGCGATCGTTTTCTTAAAAATAACATATTTACATAATATAATAATATATCGAAAGAACAATGGTGGCGGCCGAGTCAATTAATGTTCCATAATAGCAAGCAATTATTGATGCTAAATAGTAATCGAACTTCTTATGTTATGAGCTATTCCGCGCATAATCAATTTATCTTATTGTACAAAAACACGAACGGAGAGTCCGAGCAAATTAAAAACTGACCCGTCTAATCAACCACCGTATAACCTCTCCGAAGGTTCAACTGGGGCATCCCACGAGCTTTCTCATCATGGCGGCATTAATTGATGCAACTAGCAACCTGTGATGATATTAGATTTGACACACGAGGGTTATATTACACAGTGGGAGACGATTAATTGCTTATAATCTTACAGATATTAATATTATTTAAAGATGCAATTTAATTTCTGATATTGGATTTGCATTTACTTTAATAAAGTTTATTGCATTTAGTGATGCAGCAAAGTGTTTAAAAGTGGTTTAAGTGTGGTTGAAATTAAAAATAGTTTTGTGTTAGCTACGATGGTACTGTGCTAAGTAATTGATTGAGATACTTAAGCTGCAAGAGAGTGTCGAAAGTAACTTCACTAGATCTAAGTTCCATTTTAGCTAATAAAACAAGCAAATATTTTGATATTCTTAAAAATAGATAACTTGAAATACCAATTAACTCAAGAACAAATGTTCATAGGTTTGTAAGAAATCGAAGGTAAACATTTTTATAATATTTATGGGTAGACTGCCTACGTGGTCCAGTAGATAGTGTATGCGACTGCTGTTCGGAGGTTCCGGGTTCGATTCCCGGGTCGGGCAAAAGTATTACTGGGTTTTTCCGAATAGCAGCCCGGAGTCTGGTGATGTGCCCGGTAACGGCAAAAGGCTCGCCCCCTATTACGTGGGGCCTAAAAATTCATTGCGAAATGTGGGTGTTATATTTACACCTCTGCCTACCCCTTCGGGGATACAGGCGTGAGACTATAAATAAAAATAAAAAATATAAATTTTGTGTACAAAACACTATATATTGTATTTAAGACACATCTCTCTATTCACGTTTGCTGTACGTTAAAGGCGCTTGATTTAATACTAATCTACCTTAGACAAAAGACGTCGCACTGTTTCAAACCTCAAGGACAACGGTCACAGCAGGTATATGGCACCGCAAATTAAAGGAGGTCTAGGAATGTCATACATTGCACAAATGGAATGTACATATCGGACTAGTGCAGACTGGCAGGGCATTTCAAGTGCTGGCAATATTCAAAACGAAACCGCATATTTCTTGAAACTACTCCGGTAGGATGACTGTGTCAAAGATAAATCATCATCGTTATAGTAAGTGAATATGTTGAAATCACTTTTCCTTATTGGAATATCATCGCAAAGCCCAAAGTACTGAAGCTAGAAACTTAACGATTGAACAGAGAGTTCCTTTTATAAAGAAAGCACTTACTACGGAAGAATGTTAAATATTTCGTCTCCTAAACTAAACATTCAATTGCGTTAAAACATACTTACTATTGTACAAATTTTAATATTGTTCCACTTTGCACTCACTCAATAAACATATGCTCTCTAACCATGTTGCATGTCCATGGGCGTCGGTAATCGCATAACATTAGGCGATCTGTTTACTCGCTTGCCTCTTACATCATAAAAAAGAACAAAAAAGAGTAAAAGCTTTTGGTAGCATGTATAAAGATGTGGCAGAGATGAGAATGTTGCGATGGATGTGTGGAGTTACGAGAATGGATAAGATTAGGAATGAATACGTGAGAGGTAGTCTGAAAGTGGTGCCTGTAGACGAGAAAGTGAAAGGAAGTCGTTTGGCTTGGTATGGACATATTATGCGAAGAGATGATATGTATGTAGGTAAGCAAGTGATGAATATGAGGGTAGAGGGATGGAAAGGGAGAGGGAGGCCAAGGAAAAGATGGATGGACTGTGTGAGGATGGATATGAAAGAGAAAGGGCTATATGATCAGATGACGGGCGACAGAAAAGAATGGAAGCGAAGGACGTACTGCACCGACCCCAAATAGATTGGGACCAGGGCAAGAAGATTATGATGATATAAAGAAAATAAAATAAGTAACTATACAATTATTATCAATGCGGATACAGAGTTCACCCCACGTGGCTTGTAATTAATCAAATTATACGCTACGAGTACTTTCTAAGAATCTGACGTAAAACAATTACTCCAACATGGCACGCCCTTAGTACTATATGACATATGGTTGACGTGCACGTATCGACACGAAAATGGGCCAACCTTGCCTTAATTTTAGTCATTCAATATTCTTTGTACAATTTCTATACACACACATCACTAATAGTACAGTATTCTCTCGACTCAAGTTGATAAGGCTAGCTTCGTTAGTCCATAATTATTTATATTGTTTTGGAACTTCAACACACTACACTAAATGTGAGACTAAGTGGGAAGCGATTATGAAATCCGTACTTCTCGGATACAGCGCTGCTGGATATAACACATTACAAAACGTTGGGTCAAATCCAAGATATTTCCACTTTAAATAGATAGACAGATAATGCTTTATTAAACACCATACCCTATAATTATGTATAATAAATTAAGCACGTATTATTACTTTACTCTCGAATAATTATGTGCAGAAGAACTGTAAAAAAAAAACCTTCAATCAGTGAACATCATGCTTTATGACAGTTGATTTCAAGATTATCAGTTATGGAAACACATCAAAGAAAATAGTCAGTGCTTTATAAAATTGAATATATAATAAACTTTTTAACATTTTCCGTTACATCCTATTCCATAATCAGTTTCCACAAGCATATCTATCATAAAAAGTATTTAATGTTAGTTATACCGATTGTACCTGATTGATACCCCTAATAGTATTGACTAGAATAGACCTCGAAATGGTCTTCGGGAATTTTAGTGTGACAATAAAGCAGCGAAATAGCGAGCATATTGTTTTTATTACCACCCTTCACAGTTTATTGTACACTATAAAAACTACATGTCCTTTTTGCGCAGATCACGCAACATAAGTTACTTCAGTCCACTACTGGAAGTGTCTAATAACGTTCTATGAATGAAGATAGTTTTATGAGATAACTTTCGTCTAACAATACCGGAGAAACTAGAACATAAATCTAGTTTCGGCTACTCAAAAATATTGGACACATCCATTTTCTAATTGCTGGGTTGTAATTTGAAGAGAATCGTATTAAAACAATATGGGAGAAGTGTGTATTGTAATCTTATCGTAAAATCATTATAAGATAACTAAGACTATTATAGTGCTTGTGAAGACAGTCAAGAATAGTGCCAACTAATGGACGCTGGCAGAACTAGACCTTGAAGCATGCTTGTAAAGTTCTCGCATGACTATAATTACGTACAATGCACAACAGTTAGCATCGGGCCGAGGCTCACCAGGACAACCTGGTACGAACACCTCGCCTGGTCAGAGGTTCCTCTCTCTAGTTGAAGTAACATTATAGACTTCTTTCCTCCAAACTATTACCAATCATGCCCTGACCACGGTTGACGTAACGTAACGCCTTAACAACGAGTCAATAGATGGCATATCACCTTTATTGCTAAAAAAAAACACGCTTGAGAAATCGCTATCTAAGTGCTAAGTACTATTAAGTGCTTGGACATGGTAGAGCGGGCGGCCCACGCGCGGGCTGCGCGCGGCGGCGCCGTGCGCTTCTTTACATGTCCGCAGTGAAGCGCGGGGCGCGTTTGCGGGTGCGGTGTACAGTGTTTGTCAAATACAATACGAATGAAGAAGAACTTTTTTCCTAGAACATTTTTACTAGAAGTAGATGTTGAAAATAATCTTTAACACACTGTAAAAGTGCGTACGTTTCTTTAAATATAAAAATAACTTTATGCCAATGAAATTGTAATATTACTTCATTTCTAAAATTTTTGTTTTTCTATTGCTTATGTTTTGACTTCCATAGTGTGGGTCGTGATGATTTGCACTTATTAAGTTTTCAACATTCAAATTCATTACAAATCAGAAAGTGTTGAAAGTTTGCGATCCGTACGCTCCGCGTTGTTTCTTGCCGCCCGCGCATTCACTGCGGACACTTGTACGAAAGTCCTGTGGTTTGAGTTGCCCACGTGCTCCTCGCGCTACACCGCCCGCGCCGCTCGCCGCACCCGCTCGCCCACTACGGACACACCTATAGAGTTTCATATGTTACAGTTCCCCGCGTCGCGCCCGCACCCGTGCCCGCCATTCACTCTGGCCGAGCACTTAGAGTACGAATCGCGAAGGCTTGAAAGTATTTAAAACAAGAAAATATCTAGCTGTGGCATTGTCAGTCCAGATGAAGTATACCTTTCTAGCAAGTCTTTAATATTATAACACAGTAATGTTTACTTAGTAGGAATACATACATAATATATAACGTTCACTGATATTGGAAACACTCAGAGGGCACAGAATATTATTAGCAGGACTTTTCCTTTTTATGATGGGCTTTTGATGAAAAGAAAAATGGAAGGAATGTATGATAATTTTCGCCTCCAATATAAAATCGATGGCTACAAAGCCTAGTATCCGTATTGTTCAGAATCTAATTAGGTAAAAAGCTTTGCCTTTTGTATCCATTATGATACCGGTTCTTGTATCGTGAAGGAGGCTTAATAAACGTTCTGCCAATGAAACTCGAACATTATGCTGCTATGTTTGCAGTCTAATTAAAATTAGTGCTGCGAGATTAGAAATTGACACTACGTGTCAACTTAACAATGACGATACTAAATACGAATGTTGCCAAGCAGATATTTCTTATGTAATTCCTAATCAGCGCCAATATTCATTCTAAGTTGAATGTTTTTTACAAACTAAAGTAAATTGATATTTTTTTCAAAAATATCTAGTAAGCAACATAATTGCAATTGATGATATTAAACATGTCTATTCGGGGTTTAAAGAATAATCCATAAGCGATGCGATCAAAATATAATATATTCTTGGTACATTCGTATAGAATTGTGCAACTTTACGGCGTGTTAAGTCTGGCAGAAAGATTAATACAATTTTATTTCCTCGTAATTTTGCCATACTTTTCTTAGAACTCATATTTTATATTAAACACGATAGTCAAAACGATTTTCTGGAACTGCATCTGATACATATAATAACACTGTAAAATAGCAGCACAAGATTACAAAATGTAAGGCAATTTAAACTCTATAACAGAATATGTCCACACTAAACAAATAAAGCGGTCCTCGTATGATGAGGCAAATGTAGTCTATTGTTACAGGCTATTATGTTTCGTTCAACTGTAAACGCAATAATAAAGAGTTTTTATACAAGCTCAGTTTACATTTTTATGTTTGTTACAAATGCTACTAACTGTACTTCGGTCTGATTTCTGATTCTCTTTTAGTTGCAAGCTTTATGCGGGTATTACACGTTGTTATTTGAGTAGCTTTTATTTATTTTTGTTTTGACGTATCTTCGTTTACCATTTTTAAATAAGGGTCTCCCATTTATGCTTATATTCTTTAGCTTTTATGTAAAGTATAGATGGTAAAGTTGTTTGGTGTTGGATGCGATAATTACGTTGGACAGTAGCTGTATTGACTTTGTATAAAGGGAACAACGAACTCACTTAAAAGATCCGAATATTTCTGACATCGTATAAAATGAAACACGAAAAGTTGTCTCACTGTCAGAATTTTATATTCAGTGTACAAAAACTAACTTTCTAGATAGACTTGACTTTCTAGATTCGCTGTATTTTATACAGCGAATCTAGAAAGTCTACATTTCATTACTTTAGTTTCAGCAGATGTATGTTCTAGGGCCCATCCAATACAACATATTTGGATGTTGTTTGTTATGGCAACGAGCACAGTAAAAAGTTTTAAAGTTAATGGTTGCAGAAAAATGCTGTAGCTTTCCAACAATTATTATGCTTAAGTACATAAATAGAAAAATTAAGTGATAAAATAAATAAGCAATCAATACTCATACTGAGGCATTCAACTACGGTAGCCTTTATTATCCATGCCCAGCTGCATAGCAATCTCAAAAAATTTAGAGAGCAAAACTGGTTTCTAAATATAATTGGATAATTTTACCTTGACATAGAGATTTGCTTGTTTCAACTTATTGATTATCAGAAAGCCAGTCATCACAATTTTAAAAGCATCTCATTGTATTTACAGGATCTGTTCTATCACTATCAAGTAAGAGCACTGAAGTGCATAATCATCTGCATAAGAAAATATGAAATAGTTTGGAAGCAAATGGAAACAAAACCATCCTTATAACTTTGATATATGAGCTACAGCGCATTGCATTTCGATGTCACTCACTAAGACGTTCATTCTAACACCCTAGAATCAGCTAATAAGTTTAGTTAATATCTTATTACAGCATTCACCTCAAATAACATATCATTTCCAAATATTGTCATCTTAAGCCCAACAATATCGCTTGACACAAATTAAACACAAACATATACATGAATTTATTATGAAAGTTATCACACTTCGCGGTATCACTTACGAGACACACTGGCAACTGACATCTCGTATACGATTATGTTATTAAATAAACACCTAGCGAGGCACTTATACTCACTGTGTTAATAGTGTTGTTAATATTCACAGTTATTAATACATTAGAAAAGAAATCATCATTAGTAGTATTCATGTTACTGTAATTAATCTTATTATTTCAGTTGTGGCACTTTGGTGATAATTCATTGAGATGCTCCGTCTAGTGGCTTAAGTGTGAGACTCTGTATTAAGCTAATGTTTTGGTCGGGTATTTGATACAATTGCTTGTATTCAATCCATACTAATATTATAAACGTGAACATAACATAACTTCACGCCTTTTATCCCCGAAGGGGTAGGCAGAGGTGTGTTACACACTCACACTTTGCCAAACGTGAACGTGTGTTTGTTTATTTGTTTGGTTGTTCTTCGGTGTTTATTTTGACTAGTATAAGTGTTGTAAACAACACTTATACAAGTCAAAATAAACACCGAAGTATTTATTCATGTTACAGCGGACCGTGATTATAGCCTACTTTACTGCAGTAACCAACAATCACGTATCAGAAAAAAAAAAATTACTGAAGAAAACCTCTACTATCAGTAATATATAACGGTTCATGTTATTTTTATGTCCAAACCACGAGATAACAAGAATGTAGAAATAATTTCAGCACAAACGTCATAAATGAAAATTTAGAAAATTACTCAGTGTTTGAACGGGTAAATAAATGGCATAAAACTGTCTTGTTAGTCATACTCTCATAATTGCTATTCTGAGAAACCTGTTTCAGTAAATATTTGTCTTAATACAGTCTAAAATTTTTCGTAGTTGAATTAGCACAGAACATTAATCTACATATTATTTCACAGGAATGCTTGAATGTAACGTCTAACAGACAGACGTGTTATACCTTCTTGACTAATATAAAATGAGAATAGTGTACGTAGACTTGATATTTTCCGTACGAATGTGTTCTAGACATAATTATTATCACGGCGATCCTAAATAGTTAAGTGGACCTTCGGTTTTAGTTCTCTTCATTCTCTCCTTCAGTATTAAAAGGGTGAAGTTGTTTGACAATGCATATGTAATATTATGATGTACCCGGTAACGGCAATAGGGTCGCACCCTATTACGTGGGACCTAAAAATTTATGGCGAAATCTGCCTAACCCTTCGGGGATACAGACGTGAGAGTATAAAAAAAATGAAATATTAAGGTAAAACGTTGTTCGAAAGTAATAAATATGTGGAAAGTCGTCTATCTACGGAATTCAATATTCGGTCTATAGATAGATCTGTAGATTTTAGATTCGTTTTTGACATAAGTTCCATACAAAATATGACAAACAAGAATTTCGTATCTCAAAATCCATGTATGGATCGAATATTGAAAATGGCTGTATATTATACGCAAGAGATATCTTTTCTGATCGAAATTGACAGCCTTTTATCGAAAGCAACCAAAATAAAACAGAAAGGATATTGAAGAAGAATACAGAAAATATAGAAGACTCAAGTATAGAGTTAAATTGAAAATCTACATCTATGTTCTTGTATAATATATACTATACTAGCTCTGATTACTAAGACACGATATCTCTTACAGATTGTATAAGATACAACTTACAGGGACGTAATGCATATATTATGGTTTTCAGACAAACAAAACGTGGAAAATAGAATCAAATAATCTTGAACCCTGCTCAGTACATTACATAGACTATGCTTTTTGCTTCTAAATTGTATTTTGGTATGCAAACCATATATTTTTGTTTTAAATCAATAAAAAATCATCCCGAAACACAACTCAAAACAATGTCTACAAAAGCTCAAATTCTTATAATATATTTACATTCATTTAAAATTGTTACTCGTAAGCGGAAAAGTCCTTTACATCGTACAGCTTTTAAATTCCATAATAATAATCCTTCATCACAATAAGAAGCCATATTCATTCGGTCCGAAATAAAATAAGCCAGCGAGAGATAAGTCGGGATTAGTGAGACACGATTAATTCCTCGACAGGGCTTGTTTGTGCCAAATGCCCCTAAGGGAACCGCCACACATGCGGGTTAGAGATCATCCTCCCTAATAACTTGAATAAATGATTAACATACTTTTGATGTAAGTAAACTTGTCTCGTGTGTATTTTTATTTATGGACCAATTCTCGTAATTATATTTGTCCAAAATACAGGTTCGATCTAATGACAGTGCCATATATTATATTTTATAAATGGTATCCTCCTCGGTTGGGCAGCGTTCGGGAGCTACGACATATCTTCTCGTCCGATATCCCGCAGTGTCTCAAGACGAAAGTCTTTGACCAGTGTGTGTTGCCAGTGATGACTTACGGATCAAAGACGTGGTCGCTCACTATGGGCCTTATCAGAAGGCTCAATGTCACTCAGAGGGCGATGGAGAGAGCTATGCTTGGAGTCTCCCTGCGAGATCGAATCAGAAATGAGGAAATCCGCAGTAGAACCAAAGTCGCCGACATAGCTCTCCGAATAGCCAAGCTGAAGTGGCAGTGGGCAGGGCACATAGCTCGAAGAATCGATAGCCGTTGGGGCAGAAAGGTTCTGGAGTGGCGGCCACGTACCGGACGACGCAGCAGAGGTAGGCCCCCCGCAAGGTGGACCGACGATCTTGTCAAGATCGCGGGAGGAGGTTGGATGCGGGCGGCTCAAGACCGGTCTGTGTGGAGAACCTTGGGGGAGGCCTATGTCCAGCAGTGGACGTCCTTTGGCTGATATGATGATGATCCTCCTAAATTACCTGATATTTAAAAGATATCGCGTCTAGATTTTAAATTGAATTAAGTGTCAAACAATGTGTTAAATTAGACGATAATTACATGTAGCCATAATAATACCACTTGTGAGTCAATTCAAAATCTAATTGAATTTCGTTCAAATTAAGTACATATCAGGTCAATTTATTATTGCAAATAACGGTACATTTTAAGATGATACACATGTACCATCTTAAATCGTGAAATACATACATGTGCATGTAGTTACTTGTGTCATATTTCACCATTTTGAAAAGTTATTTATCAATAATGTCATTCAAGTTAATTAAATGTAACACAAATTTAACAAATATGAAAATCAGTCATGAAATTATTGGTATCATAGAAAATAAATTTAATATAAGATGTAAGGAATATTAATACAAATTGAAATATGATCATTTGCTGGATACTTACAAGCTATAGGATGATTACAGTGTCAATGTCAAATAAAATACAAGAATTAAGCCTTCAGGTGTTTCGTTTCGTATGAACTATCAAAATAATGACTACCATTAGATTGAAATCAGTTGATAGTGCGGTATAAAATGTTAGTTTAAACAAAGCTCACTGCGTGTAGTCATCAATCATACAGTCATATCGTTAACGAATATTATTATGGTGCTGATGTTACAGTTTGATATTTTCATATTTCGTTTTGTTTATTGGGTAGTTTTAAGGGCGTCCATCGTTAGAAGTATGTCTTCTCAAAAATGTTCACACAGACATATTCAGTCTCTAACATTCTTCCTCTCCCAAGATGATTAAGAAATCGTCGAGCCTTCAAGTGGGTAGCATTCTTGACTATATGCTTATGTTAGAAAAGGGATAAAATTACGGCGATGAAACAAAATATAGTGAATGTTATAAACCCAACACTTTAATGAACAAAATAATAAAAATTCCTAATGACACAATTTCATAACAATAAGTAAAATTGATGATCTAGCTTTATGGTGAAGATGTAGGTTGTTTGCTCTCACATATTTTTTATTGTTTAATCATTATTCTATGCTTCTTTTTTTTCACGTGTATTATCTTAAGATAATTATAGTACTAGAATATTACACGGCCCTTTGGCAGACTTACCCAAAGACATTGGTTCAACGTGCAGAGGTCCTTTGGAAGGTTAATTGTTATCATTATTATACAATTCTATGATTTAACTCCGTTATTTTCTCGACTCTGTTATAATAACGAAAGAAACGTATAAATGCCTTATTATAACAGTAGGAAAGATACAGGTTTTATCAGTCGAAGAATTTCGGCTTTAATAGCTCATTTGCCAACGCTACTGCCCTCATACTACAATGATCATGCAGAACGCCTAACGTTGAGAGCGTTATGAAATATATGCGACTTTGTAAGATTTTAAAATGCGCTCCGGATACTTGGAAGGAGCTTTCTCTGAGTGTCTATTAGCTGAGAACTGCTTCGCATAATAAAACAGATTTGTTCTATGAACCGATGCCAAGCCGAACCCAGCCCTCGGTGAAGCTATCTCGGAAATGTTTCAGCACGCTGGTTTAATTTGAAACCTCGGCCATTGTTTACTGAAAGCAATCAGGTTAAGTAAGCGTTTACTTTTTGTGTCTATAAATATGTAGGGTAAGAGTTCTACGTGATCGAATAAATAGCAGTTAAGTTGTACGAATTACTGAATAATATAATAGTCGTCATAAATCGGGCGGGCAGTGGCGTGCCATTGGAGAGGCCTATATCCAGCAGTGGACTATGGCAGATTGATGATGATGATGATGATAGTGGTCATTGAGTGAAGTGAAATTATTATACCTACGTTAACACTCAAATTGTGTCGTTAGGGTGTGCCCAACTAATGACCTTTTAAATCAGGTATCATAGTCAGTCTTCAGCGCGTTACAGCTTAGTGTTGTCTTCGCTTACCATATTTTGAAACTTTTTTTACTTTCTTTCTCTATGAAACAGTTGGTGATTGGCAAGGTACATCCACAATAAAACACGTAGATAATTCATGTATAATCTCAAAAATATGCAGTGTTGATTGCCGGAATACGGGGTTCAAATAATATCAATAATAGAACACATTTCCATAAATAACTTTTTACTTTTTTATCCCACCAAATCCGAGTAAAAATATCCGGGAAACAAGGAAATCATAGACACAACGTTATTCATTGCAATAATACTATCAAACACGCGCGCGATGCGACAGGGGTACGAGACGCGAGGTGCGGGGCGTGGTGCCGTGTCGGCCGCGCGGCGCGCGTCAGTCAACGCGGGCGCATCGAGAAAGTGGCACGTGTCGCACCTTCGCGCAAGCGCCGACGCACGCGCCGGTCGTAAGTCGTTAGAATGACGTCCCAACGATTTTCAAATCGCGAGTGCTACGAAATGGTACTAATTTATTTACTCAGTGGTGAAAGCCTTCGTGCAGCTAGAACAATGTACGAACAAGAAAGTGTACCTCGTATGCAAGCTCAAGGAGTTAACAACCCAGTAGTTCCAAGTGAACGGATTATTTTAGCGGCCAACCAAAGGCTTTTGGATCATGGCCAGTTCACAACCACTATTCATGCACTAGGGTAGGGCAGACCTCGCCTACTGACGTCGAAGACTTGATCTTCGAATTCTTCGAAAGGGATCCACGACCCAGCACATACGATGCAGCACGTAGCTTCGGTGTGAGCCAGCCCGCAGTGTGGAGACTGCTAAACGCAGCCGGTTTCCATCCGTACGATTACAAGCCGGTACAACATCTTCAGGAAGTAGATCAAGTACGACGAGTCTTGTGTGAATGGCTTATTAATCATGCCGAAGCGAACATCCTATGGACTGATGAAGCACGGTAGGTACGTGAATAACAATAATTTTGAAGCTAGAACACAGTATCAGAGCGGTGTAGGTAGCATAGAGTAGGTAGGTAGCGCGCCCGCGCACTTAATTGTGTCGCGTGCGTTGACCTCACAGCTGATAGATAAGACATCGGGTGACCATGAACATCTGTTTCAAGTACATATTCTTTAATAAGCGATAACTTTGTTATTTTTTGGTAAAACAAAAAAATAAAAAATACGTGTTTATTAATTTTCGTAAATGTATAACATACTAAAATATCCGAACTACATAAAAAATTACCCTGTATATACCTATATTTCTTGTGTGCGTGTGTATGTCAATGAACTCCTCCTAAACGACTGGACCGATCTTGATGAATTTTTTGTGTGTGTTCAAGGGAACCTGAGAATGGTGTAGATTTACAATTTAGTCCACGGGAAAATGTTTTTTTACTTAATTTTTAATTTATAAGTAGTTGTGGATTTCGGAATGTTTCACATTGGAACCGACGGACTGCGCTGCTATCGCAGTGTCAAATCTTATATTAATAATTTCGTCAAGGATTACATCGAAACCTTACCTGAATAATAAAACATTAAAAAGTAAAGATGTCGAGTCGACAACATATATCCGCAAAATTCGGATTATCGAGTATTTTGTTAAATTCTAATGGTTCTGACAGACAAAATCACAGTAGCCATATTGGCCAGTCTAGCGAAACGTCAACCGGATAACATTTTGAGTACTACTCTATGCTCTTTGGTACTAGTAAGTCTTAGTACTAAGTAGTTTGTATGTGTAAATACTTTTTGCAGTTATCTATATACTAATATAATAAAGCGGAAGAGTTTGTTTGTTTGTTTGTACGCGCTAATCTCAGGAACTACCGGTTGGATCTGAAAAAATATTTTTGTATTCGATAGCCCAGTTATTCTGGAAGGCTATAGGCCTATAACATTAACGCTTCGACCCCTTGGGGCCGGGCAAAAGGCTAAAAAGGCTAAAAGATAATGTCGGCTAATCTCAGAAACTAGCAGTCGGATTTTAAAAATTGTTATTGCCTAAGGCTATATTAAATTACGCCACAACTTTTAGGGGCCAGACAAAAATAATAAAATGGTCAAACGAGAAGGGGGAGCGTTGTGTCAAAGGCAAAAAAAAGGCTAAACGAATAGGATAAAACCTATATGGGTATTGTTTTCGAGATTTTCGGGACGCTGATTAATAATATGAAATTTATTTAGTGATCCAAGATGGCGGTCGGGAAATCAAAGATGGCGGATGAGAAAATTTTAAAAATCAATATCGGTATCGCCTTCGATATTTTAAGGGGTGGGGAATCGAAATACAAAATCCATTTCGTGATCAAAAATGGCGGATGAGAAAAATTTAAAAAATCAATATGGGTATCGTCTCTGATGATTTAAGGGATGGAGAATCCAAATACAACATCTATTTCGTGATCAAAGATGGCGGATAGGAAATCAAAGATGGCGGACGGGATTTTTTTTAAGGTCGATATGGGTATCGTCTCCGATATTTTAAGGAATGGGGAATTCAAAAACACCATCTATTTTGTGATCAAAGATGGTGGATGGGATTTTTTTTTTTAATCAATATGGATATCGTCTCCGATGTTTAAAGGGATGGGGAATCTAAATACAACATCTATTTCGTGATTCAAGATGGCAGATGGCAAATCAAAGATGGCGGATGAGAAAAAATTTAAAAATCAATATGTGTATCGTCTCTGATGATTTAAGGGATGGTGAATCCAAATACAACATCTATTTCGTGATCAAAGATCGCGGATAGGAAATCAAAGATGGCGCAGGGGATTTTTTTTATAGTCGATATGAGTATCTTCTCCGATATTTTAAGGAATGGGGAATTCAATATTATATAAAAATCTTTGTTTGTTTGTTCATCATTTATATACTCTGAATTGATAAGAGATTAAGCGCTAAGTCAATGGTAACTTTGGAAAAGGGGCTTCGAAAAAAGGGAATTAAATAAAAATTCTTAAAAAGGCGATACGGAGTTCGTTGGGTTAGCTAGTATAACTATATAATTTCTACAACATATAATTGTTCTCTGCTTAATATAATATCAACAAAAAAACTGAACAGAAAATCTCGTTATAATTCAAATCAGAGCAAGAATTGGCGTTGTCATAATCATTTCATTTCATTCTTTGTTCCACCTTGCCGTCTTAATTTGATGCCCCAAATGAAGTTCTTAAAAATTATATCTCAAAGGACACGCACAAAGTGAATATTATAATAATGACGATGAAATATTCAAACATCTGTTATTGTAATTATTTTAATCTGTCGCTTATTGTCGACAAGTTAATTTGAGTTGTCATCGTGCAAATGACGTCGATAAAGCCTCGCTTTTGTCATAAAGCGCGTAATGTTGGGAGCACTTCTCTCTCAAAAGCCTTCTAAAGGCGTGGCCACGCTTCAGGGTTAGCGACGCACGATGACATGCGGCGGGCAATGCGATGTCACGTAATCCCTTAATACTACAACGTGGTAAGGGATTAGTGCGCGGCATAGTTATTGTATAGCCCTGACCATTGCGACAACCCATTATGTCGCGTTGTGGCCCGTGACACATAGTGATTTGTGATACGTTAGTTCGCGTGGCGCGTTGTGTGAGTCGTTGTGTTGTGTGACTTGAAACCTTGTAATTCGCGTCGCGTTTTGTCGCCAGTCGCACTATGTCGCATGATGTCGAGTGTTGCGTCGCGAGTCGGATTGTGATGTACCACGTAGTGCATTTCGCATAACTTGTCGCGTAGACCACTGGCAAGGTCGTGGTCGTACGTTTCGGGGGCCTACTAATCTCATATTTCGTTACTTGATGACGGTATTTATTGAAGAGATTGTTTCGGTATTACTGCCTCAATTCCCCAATTAGGTCGCATTGCCATCTATTTGCCTTATGTAAATAAATGGGGCGATCGTCGCAACTCAATAAGGATTAATTAATGAGTGCAATGTGTGAGCTGTCGTGTTTTGACAGCGAGGAATATATTCACCCCCTGTAGAGTAGTTATTAATCACACTTTGAGTTATTTTGGCTGCATGACTAGCTGAGTCTTGGAGTCTTCTACTACAGGATTTGTTTGCTTAAAAGAAGGCTCCAATCACAACTTATCTGTAACATTTTAGTTTAAGAAATATACTATTTTGTATATATATATCCTGCAGCAGAAGCGCTGGTAGAATTCCTCGTCATGCTCACCTAAATGACATAATCCGTCGTGCTCTTGTCACGTCTGGCGTACCAGCTGTACTTGAACCAAATGGTTTGGTACGTGACGATGGGAAGAGACCTGACGGTATGTCATTATTGCCATGGAAAATGGGTAGGCCTTTGGTGTGGGACGCAACCTGCGTAGACACCATCGCGCCATCACATGTTCCAAGCACGGGAGGCTATCCTGGCGCTGTTGCTGCATCTGCGGAAACCCTCAAACGGCGCAAATACAGTAATCTAGTAGCTAATTACGTATTGTAGCCGTTTGAGGTGGAAACGCTAGGCTCATGGGGTCCGAGCGCTCGCCCTATATTCCGAGATATATCTAAATGGTTAATCGACGTCTCACGTGACCAGAGGGCTGGTTTATTCTTTGCTCAAAGAATCAGCATTGCCATCCAGCGTGGCAATGCTGCCAGCCTTCTGGGCACGTTACCCGATGATATTGATGCGAGGGCATTCTACGACGCCTAAACACACCTGTACATATTATCAACTTTTTATTTTTAGATTTATGTACCTATATATATTCTTAGATTTTATGATTATGTAAGATAGCAATGTATATAGTTAAAATTAATAATTTGGTATGTTATTGTAAAAATTAATACTATTTTGTATTGTATTTGTATGACTAGTTGATTAGAAAAGTGTTGGAGTAAGTTATTTAGAAAACAGTTAGTGTTTACGTAGTGTTTAAATATCATGAACGTGTATTTGAATCAAAAATCCTACAACCAGTCTAACCTAAAGCCACTATAATAAGGTATGATTGAAACGTAACGGACGCCTAATTGGCAATGATTCATTACTGCATGTACTTGTGCATTTTATTTTGACTAATCAAATTACTTTATCATTTTTGGTGGACCCCCCTACTACGTGCGGTTTTACAAAATAAATTAGCGGGTCTTAATCGCGTACAATTAATTTATTCAGTCTGACCGCGACCACGCTCGGTGCAAGACGAGCGAAACGTCGGTAACAAATAGGTATTTATACCTTAAATAAATTAATTGTACGCGATTAAGACCCGCTAATCGCGAAAAAAATTAAAATCGATTACGTGCGGTTTATTCCGCCACTCTATGGTTCAAGCTTAGAGAACATGGTTTCTGAGGTTTCTGAAACTATAGTTTAAAGGTGTTCGTGGTTAACTCACTAAAACTACATCTGTGTTCTCTATTTCTGGTAGCAGCGGCATCACGCGGACCGGCCAACATACATTGCCGCGACCCCACTGGAACACAACGTACCTGGTTTAATTGTCATTGAAATCTTACCAAGATCCTTATTGCTGCCAGCAATGAGGTATGACAGCACTCACCTTGACTTATGTTTTTTGTCTTACACATTACTTATTTATGAAATGACAAAAAAAGGAATGACTCTGAGTTTGTTTCGGCCTTCTTCTCAAGAAGTCATTTAGCTAAGAAAATCCGGCATAATCTAGAATAGGGTTTTGACTAGTATAAGTGTTGTAAACAACCAAAATGCAGAAATAAATATGTCTTTATGTCTTTCCTATCCATCTTTTTTTGTCTGATACAACTCAAGAATTGAATCCTTGACTCTCTTGATAGCTATTCGCTACCGTCGGGCTACGTCTCCTTGATTCATCCACCTGATCATCATCATATTTGTAAATGAAACCAAAAATGACCAAGATATAGCTCATTAAAGTTACGTATAACGTCACGCCGTGCTGCATTTTTTCGCACTAGGTGACGTCACACGTAACTTTAATGGGCTATATCTTTTTTATTTTATATTTAATCGAAAAAAGAAAAAATACGTGTCCAATATTTTTTTACAATCTAAAATACGGACTAAATAAAATGTAATTATTTTGACCCTGGAAACTACCCTATTAATGACATTAACATGGATGTGTAGTAATAAAGTAGTTGTCAGTCGCGATGTACGGATGGACGGACAAATAATATATTATGTTAGCGCGAGGGCTCGGCTGCGTCGCTGACGAGGGTGCTTCGATACGATAAGGCTTATTGCTATGTACTATATAATTATACAGTACAGGTGGATATTTGTTACAGATGTTGGTGTTGAAGTGATTATATTTATCTAGAATATTATTTCTTAGTTTTAGGGCTTGAAAATGTATTATCTTCATAATAAAACCCAGCTCCAAAGACCTAAGGTGTTTTTAAAGTTTAAACGATATTCTAAAATTGTTAGTACAATCACACTCCAATATTCAGTTTTTTGGAAATAGAAATCTAGCGCCCATAATCTTACAGGCAAACTTGCATTCTTGCAAAAATATATTTAATGATACAGTTTTTGGATAAAATCTTTCGCAAAATATACTGATAATATATTAGCGTCTTCGAATTCAATAAGTTCAACCTCATACCAAGGAAAAAGCAAGATTAACAAGGATTTACTTAAATCCGATCAAAATATTCTTCACGCCCTTTAAATATCTATTAAAATATCAAGACCCCACAACACATTTTATCCGAAATCTATCGCATAATTTACACGTCCTTAATAGTCTTTGGGCAATAATAATAAATTTAATTACCATTGTTATGGCTCTATAACCGTTTAATGGAGGCCACAAAGCCTAGCTGGTTTAATGGGATCATATTAATTTGTGTCCGTTCCGTTTACGGTTGGTTGTAAGTCTGTGTATACACTGAAGAGCGGATGGTTGTAAGTCTGTGTATACACTGAAGATGCGCGGGCCTGCTTTTTTATTGCTTTCATTTATTTAAGAGACAGGAGCTTGGGGTACCACTTGATATTAAAGGCTATTGACTTGGCAAACGTCATTTACATACGAATATACGATTATATTTTTTAGCTTACGAAGCAATTGACACCTCCAAACCACAAACATATCCACTGTCTACAAATTAGCCCCTGGGCTAATTTGCACAGAACTTAACACAAACCACGTGTGTTACCGATCGCATCGCAGCCACGTCACAACCAATATGCAACTAAAAAGTTTGGTAGTCGCGAAAACACTGTGTGCACCTGCGTTCTCTTTATGTCCTTGATGACATCTGTACGCTACCCAACCAGATCGCAAACAACGCTTGGTCGCTAGGAAAACGCGACCACAACGTCTAGCGCTCATAACGTCCGTTAAGCAACCTCAGCAGAGATCACATTTAGATGAGTGACCGCTTGTTTCGTCATTTACATCACAGTAAATAAAACCTCCGCTGCGGTCGCGCTGATCATTGGTAACTTATCAAATGATTATGTGGACATATTAGTTCACACTAATGATATTTGCTTTATAATTTTTTTTTATAGTTCATTTCTTTCTTTTTATTATTTTAATTTTTTCACTCGCCTATTTTTACAGATCATGATGTATACGGATATTTAGGAACCTAGTTAAGTTTATAATTCTATTGCTTATATATGTTTGCAAGTAATGTATGCAGTGATGTGTGATTAAATAAATAAATAAATATATTGTGACTATAATTGAAACTTCAGTGTTGTACAGTGCATCGAATTGTTTAATAAGTGTAAGCTTCATTAGGTAAATTCTTATTTGTTTGTACTTGAATTAAACTGCTAAGTATTTCCCAGTTACACTTTTATTTTCCAGGTAATAAGTAACAAAATTTATTTTTCTTATCACCTCACAAATTAAAATAGAACACTAAGTAATCATTTTACACAAATCAAAATAATCAAATTCAGTAGTTGTATATTATGTAAGCATTAACCAATTAATCGTTGTTTCGCTCTTTAGTTTTGGCAGGCAATAGTTAGTGGTTTTACTCTTCACATAACATGTTATAGACAACATTAATTAATTGATAGTAAACACGAACAGTTGTGATAGAACACACAACTGTTAAATAAAACAGACCTTCGTTCGATCGACACCAATAATATTGAACGAATATTAAAATTAACTGTTTTAGTGTTATAAAATGGTTGTTTTTCGAACTTTGTTATTCCTAAATATATTGAGTTTATTGTTCCGAAATGGATATCACATTAAACCATCAACTTTTCGTAGTCCACTGCTGGAGATAGGCGTGTCCTAGTTTGTGTCACAAAAGCACTGCTTGTGAGATAAGAGGCAGCAATAGCCCTGTAGAGGTACGAACAGATAGACTGCTATTCATAGAATATTGGAACGAATCCACAGCGCACAAGACTGCCTTTAAATTTATGTGCTCATTATAAATTGTCTTTCGGGATATATACCACGTACCATTTTTTGCGTTCAACTACTGTAAAATCATCATTGTCTTGCCCTGGTCCCAATTTATTTGGGGTCGGCGCAGTATGTCCTTCGCTTCCATACTTCTCTGTCACCAGTCATCCAATCGCTTACCTCTTTCTCTTTCATATCCATCCTCACACAGTCCATCCATCTCTTCCTTGGCCGTCCTCTCCCTTTTCGTCCTTCTACATGCATATCCATCACTTTTTTACCTACATACATCTCATCTCTCCGCATAACATGTCCATACCAGGCAAATCGACTCCCTTTCACCTTTTCAGCTATGGGTGCCACTTTCATACTACCTCTAACGTAATCATTCCTAATTCTGTCCATTCTTGTCACTCCACACATCCATCGTAACATTCTCATCTCTGCCACATGCAATCGTTTCTCATCCATCTTCTTTGTAGCCCAACACTCAGCTCCATACAGTACGACAGGCCTTATAACCGATTTATACATACGGCCCTTTAATTTCACAGGCATTTTGTGGTCGCATATTGTGCCTGAGACCTGTCGCCATTTCATCCATCCTGCGTTGATTCTTTGCCTAACATCCCGATCAATTTCGCCGTCATCTTGCAGGAGTGAACCTAGGTAGCGGAAATCGGAGCATACTGGTAGAGGTGTACCGCCGAGTGTAACCGGTATAGGACTGGAGAGACCGCCAAAGTCACAGAACATATACTCCATTTTGGTTCTGCTTATTCTCAAGCCTACATTCTCCAGTCTCTGCCGCCACTCCTCCAGCTTGCTCTGCACCTTCTGTCCACTCTCTGCTACCAGAACGATGTCGTCGGCAAACAACATGCACCAGGGTGCCTCTTCCTGTATGTCCGATGATATAGCATCCATTATTAACAGGAAGAGGTAGGGGCTAAGGGCCGACCCTTGGTGCAAGCCTACGGCCACATCGAATCTGGCTGTGATACCAGCTGCGGATCGGACCTGCGTTCGGCATTCAGCGTACATGGCTTGAATCAACGTCAGGTATTTCCCAGGCACTCCTTTCTTCTTCAGGGCCCACCACAAGACTTCACGACTGTAAAAACAGTGGTATAAATGCCGGCAAACTTCTTGAACACTACCATAGACCAATATACATGCACAGGAGATATTTTTGTACGTAAAATTGCTACTGCGCAGCTCTTTTGGTCTATGGTAGTGTTCAAGAAGTTTGCCTGCGTCTATAGTAGTGCTTGCTCGTAACACTCATACACCCGCAATACCCTCAGTACATCCGTGAACATGGTGCTTGCAACAGTGCCGAAATATCGGTTACTCCAAACAAAGCTACGTGTCCCAAAAGACATTTTAAAATAGGTTTAAATGACCTCGAAAGTTTAACTTCCTATATTGCTTATCTGGGGGCACGGTAGTGCCCCCACCAAGTCGAGCAAAAAAGCGGCACGGCCGTACCATCCTTTTCTCGAAGCAATTCAGCGGCCATTTACGACCCCCTATAACTTCGTTGTGAATAAAACTAGAATCCTGACTTTTTAGTAACCTTGCAGATATTGTGTAAACATCGTGAATTTAAAATTTCATTCAATTTGAACTAGTAGTTTAAGAATTATAACGAGTCAACATTCTTAATTTTGTCACTCACTGACCGATCATCAAAAGTCTAAGGCACTTGTAGCAGATATAGAAGCTTCAAATTTAGAATACGATTAGTGCTTAGTATATGAATCAAGGAAAAATTAAAATATTTTTCAATTTCTGTCCAGTTTTCGAGATACATCAACTGACTGACTCACCAATGGATTTTCGGAGTTAAGTGCGTATTAAATTGTTAATTATCGCTTGCTTATTGGTGCAGGAAAACATCGCGAGGAAACCTGCAGAGAGTTCTCCATGCTGTCTGAGAGTTCTCCATAATGTTCTCGAAAGACATGTGAAGTCTGCCAACCCGCACTTGGCCAGCGTAGTGGACTATGGCCTTACCCTTCTCATAGTGAGAAGAGGCCCGTGCCCGGCAGTGGGACAGTACATAGGGCTGTTGATGATGATGATGAAAATAACCCGACTGCTGTAAAACATACCGCAACGTCGAGAGAAAGTATTTACTAAATATTAGTATTGTATAAACATTGATTTTCATATAACATAACTTGAAAAATTTTAGCATATTATACGTATAATTCTACAGAGTGAAACGCGTCATATTGAAAAATATTGTTTGTTTCAGAGAATACCTGACATCATCTTATATTAAAATACCTCTATCGTGACTTGTAACAATATCATGTAACTTGTCAACTTCAAAGAATTTTATTCTTCTCTTACTGAGCTTGTGCCCTCACAAAAATGCAGCGATATAATTTTTTTATTTGCATAGATAGATTTAGACTTACACACTTACAGTATAATTTTAGAAGATAAAATCGAAGGAAGAAGAGGAAGAGGGTGACCTCGACGAAACTATGTGGCACATTTGAAAGTAAAAGTTGGTATCGGGTCGTATCATGAGGTCAAGGAACGGGCAGATAACTGAAAGCAATTGCAATTGGCCCACCGACAACAGCTAGGCTCTTAAATCAAAGAAAGAAGAAGAAGAGAGAAATATTGAAATCGTGATATCACAACCTGCTGATGAAATGAAGGCAACTCATTGGCATAGCGGGAGTGTAAGCGACTGCCACACAGAAGGTGGCGGATTCCCTTCCCGCTCAAATAAAAAAAATATGTGTGCGTGAACATGGATGTTTATCTTGGTTTGAATGTTTCTATGTATGTTAGGTATATATTTACCAAAAAAGTATAATAAGTATGTTTATCCATTTTCTAGTACTCATAGTACAAGCTCTGCTTAGTTTGGAACTAGATGGTTTTATGTGTATGTGGTAGAATATTATTATTATTTTAAAAACTTAATAGCAACATTACGATTATCTTTGTTCAAATAGTTAAATGATTTTTAGATAAAAGGCTTTAAGGTTGAAGTGATTGTGTCTTTTATTATACACACAACGATATAAAGAGCTCGGTTAACGAGAGTGAACTGACGAGTTAACGTGTCGAGATAGCACTAATCATTCTCTTGAGACGCAAACACGCGTTCTGTGCACATTTTATGAGGGTGAGGGGTCTAAGACTAGAGATATCGGCTTTTAAATATCTTTGTTACTATTATCATAATGTTTCGGTAGTGCATTTTAATAGTATTGATAAAAATCATTTACACATAGAAACATAATCTATTAACTATTGTAGTTTATCTGCTCCGTATTAATCGATATATTTCGAAAGGGTAAAATTTAAGCAGAAGTGATAGCAACCTTATGCCGGGAAGAAAGAAAATACTTGGAATTTATTTTTGGCTGATCACCCGTATCAGATTAGCACAATTATAAGTAATTATGGCTGATATCAATATCTCGGGCCATTGATGTTGAAAATAGTGGTTCAATTTTCATCATGATAACAGTCAATGAAAAAGCTTCAAAAAGTTTAACTGCAAACCTGACTAAAATGTAACAAAGCTACTTATTTAGTACACTGAGAGGATATTTCAAGATTTTCCAAGTATATATTACGTTTCAGTATCACGAAGCATGACACACAACTTGCAATTTCCGCTTGAGAATACGTGGCCTCACGCGCCCTCACTACTAATATCGTAATCCCCATAAGCTCCTTCTACCCTGGTACTTAAGTCCGCAACAATGAATAAATTTCATTGTTGCGGATAGTGAATAATAAGAAAAATGTTTATTAATTACTCATAATAGCGGGTCTTATGGGTCAAGTTACTTGATTGATGACGACCCGGTGGCGTAGCGGGAGTGTAATCGACTGCCACGCTGAAGGTCGCGGGTTTGATTTCCGCTTAAGTCAAACATTTGTGTGCATGCAACATGGATTTATGTACAAAAACAAGTAGTTAGATGCGTATGTTTATCTTTTGTCTAGCACCCACAGTACAAGTTCTGCTTAGTTTGAGACTAGATAGTGTTGTGTGTATGTGAGAGAATATTATATTATTATATTGAGATTGTTATAGAGAGACCGTTTTATCAGTTCTTGTCAATAATTAATTTATTTAAAAATAAATACTCTTGCCTTTGCAAATAACATATAATTTTAAATTTACACTTAGGTTTAAATTGGCCCGATCCTATAATCCGCTCTTTCTTCCCGAGTATTACTGCCGTCATTCAATTGTATGTTTAGTGGCGGGAGGGCTATAGCACATCGATAGTGTAAAGTTTATCACATGAAGGTTTTATACTTGAAAATCAACAAGGTAAAACGCCAGGCAATCGTTTCAATAAGCCAATAAGCCATAACAAAGGGTATGAAGCTCTCATATAAAACCATATTAAAATATTCACACTAGTGTACGTGAAGAAAAGATACAAAAAAACTGCAAGCTATTTTTAGTGCACCTATTTGCTTGCACATAAAAAAGTGTCTAAGATACTAACCCCATATTTTCACATCATATTTTCCGACCTTGTTATTCCCTAGAGTGCTAATCTTATTTTGTTACTGCTTAATACTAATGATCGCTCGGGAGGCTACTTCATTAATGATACAAGATTTTAGAAAGATTTTTCTATTAAAATTTATATTAAATGTAACAAAATAATAAAGAAAGACCTCGTTTCTTTAAATTTAATGGTATATTTTCCTTGAAATTATAATTTTCGCCTTAAAATCAAAGTTATATCTTACATTACCCTCGTTTGAACAGTCTTTTGAAAATAATAATAAAAGATAAAAAGACACATATAGCTTCTAATGCATTATCTAAATTAAGTATTGTTAAAGTGCTATATCACATAAAAGTAAAAATACCATTCTAATTATAAGATATTTGGCTTGAGAGTAAATTAAAATCAGCCTTATTTTTCTATCACAATTACAACAGTTTGGAGATCGAGATTGGGTTTGTAGAGCAGCTTCTAACTCGGTGCTTGTGCTTGCTTGTATTTGAGATGTTTCAGTAGGTATATTAAGATTGTTCGGAGCAATATTTTGGAGATCATCTTGAAGCTGGCACGAGGCTTAGAGAGTAGGATCAGCCACACTGTCGTCTGAATCGTAATCCTCAGTTTCACTGTCCGAATCTTCGTTTTCCAAATAGTTTGTTATCTGGTTCTCGTCGAGATTAATCTATGAAACAAAATGATCAATTCTCAGTTAAATCAAAATTATTGTTACAAATAAATAAAGAGATAATTGCAAAAAACTAAAAAAATACATTCGTACAAAACTTACCGTTAATATTAATGATCGCCTCCCAGGCGAACGTGAGGTCAATAACTCGATACCTGAGTATTCCCCGCTGGAGAGTGGTCATGGGACCACTCTCCACTGTGTCGCGGGTTGCACTATATTGGCACGAACGCACGCCACGACACATAGACGAAATTTTAAAATATTCTTAAAAAATCAACCGAACGCGGCCTCTCAGGCGATGATTAGTATTCTAGGGTTAATAACACAAGATAACAGCTAGCCGTGTACTAGATTAGAAATATTGTTCCAAATACAACATAATATGTACCGCATCTGCGTAAATATGAGAAAATGTTCAACATTTTCCAATATTTACGGAACATCGAAACAAAACTAAGCTTGTGTACCCACGAGGGTTGAAAAGGGTAAAAAAATAAAAAAAAATGTTCATGTAAATATTTTTTCGTATTGTTTGTTTTAAAAAATTTATTGTTATATATTAGACGGGCAAAAAAGCGTTTTGTTTTGGTATGTAAGCGATCTGAGTTAATTAGTTATTGTGTATAAATTAGCTTGTTTATCTTTAGGTTCTACTGACGATAGGCGGTCGGTCCCGTACTCAGGGCTTTTGTCTTATGGAAAGAATCAGCCCATATTGGAGGTGCGGCGGCCGATAAACAGACACCAAATTTGACCACGAATACCAAAAGGACTATTCAATATTTGCTATAAACAGTGTAGAGTAACCAGGTGTGTTGTTCTTTCAACTAGCGGGAGGATCGTTTGACCAGGTTAGGTGATAGTGCCTGGTGAACTCAGTCCGTCCGATATTTCTTTATATGTACACGATGCGGTTGTAATTACCTCAAATTAATAGGTTTCTTGACCAAATAAAAAACTGATCCAAAAGTGTTTACCATTAATTTATTTTTTACAAAAAAACTCCAATGTGTAAACAAAATACACATTTTTGAATGAGTATTTTATTTGTATACTTCGGTTTATCAATATTTGAGTACCGACAAAAATCCTAGATACATGGAACTGCTACAAAGCACGCGAGAAATGTAAATCGTCATCCTCTTAGCGTTATACCAGTTTCAATCTGGGGTCCGCTTCCTGGTCTAACCGGATTTGGCTGAATATTAGCTTTTCCACAGAGCGACAGCCTGTCTGACCTCTGCAACCCGAAGGGAAAGCGATATTCCATGGTTTAGACTATTGTCAGTTTATTTAGAAGGTACTGACGCCGTGTAACGACTGCCAAAGACCTTCATGACAACCGGGACCGACGGCTTAACGTGCTCTCCGAGGCACGGGACAAGCGATAATTAACAATTCAATACGCACATAACTCCGAAAAGTCATTGGTGATACCCTCTGCATGGCAGTCTGTTGGTATATCCACTAGGCTATCACTGCTTCGGGAGAAATATAAATAATAGAGAAAAATAAATACGGTTGAAAGATAAATGAAATAAAATGGTTGTTTCAATCACACAAAGTATTTTTCTGTTTGTCCTAGTAGCAGAAACTACAAATTTCATTTGAAATATATTCCTTTAGAAACCGTTTAATATTCATATGACTGACTGTCATCCTATGATAACTGATGAATGACCAAAACTTTGTGGAAAATATTAGGTACTAGAGAATGCCCGCACATTGAACCGTTTCTGCCCAAACCCGTTGGCATTTAGAGAAATAAATTTTTAGTCCACCCATACGCTCTTCTAGGGTTTCTTGTGCCCAATAGTTTCAGTGTGCGTTGTCTTTTAGTCAGTCCGTAACGCATGGCTTTTATGTAATTACTAGTCGACGCCAGCGGCTTCGCACGCACAAATTTTCGAGTTTCCCGTTTTGCCCGAGCCCGTGGGAATTTCGGGAAATCCCGTCTTAGTGCACCCCTACGGTCTCCAAGGAACATACATGCTAAATTTCAGCTTCTTGCGCCGAGTAGTTTCGGCTGTAGCTTGCCTGTCAGTCAGTCAGTAACGCAAGGATTTTATGTATACAGATACTGATCTAACTAGTATTTTCTAATAATAACGCGCTATAATCCGTTACACAAATATTGGTAAAAATATTGTACCTGCCTTTTTAACAGGCACTAAATATTCATCAAACATAACCAACTCTATACAACGGTTCGACACACGGCTCTCGAACTCTCGTATGCTAATAAAAACCGGCACACTTCAAAAAGCGAGCATTCACAATTTCACAGGTGGTACGTCGACAGGTAACATTCAGATTTTATTTAAATTCAACCATTTTAAGCCACCATTCGAGCTGGGATCCATTGTGAAGTTCCACTTGGTAGAAACGCGCCGTAACTGTTAGCAACTTCCACTTTTTATTGTCAACCAACGCCATTTCACAAACTCGCCCGATGTCTGTCGAAATAATTTAGGTTTAAATCATCTACCGTAATAAGATTGTTCTGGAGCCGAAAAATAATTTGTGGAATTAGCTTTTTTGAAGCTAATTCCATTGATACTCTTGATTATAGAGAGGTGGAGATAGAATCGCGCGATCTTTGGGAAGTGATTACTGTTAAATTTAGGAAGGGATTTGTAAAGAGTATCTGTTAAATTACTAGATATAATACTGTTGTTAGAAATGAACAAATTTAAATCAGTAGTATAATAAAGCTTTTATTAACTGTCTACTTCTTAAATGTTTTTAGGCAAATATCTTGTTTAAATAAATACTTTTACTACTTTACAGGTCACAGGGTGCAATCCGAGCCTATGTTTGGTGAAACATATATTTATTAACTAGCTGTTTCTCGCGGTTTCACCTGCGTTCTGAGGGAACTATTTCACGTACCCGGTTATTTTCTAGCTCCTTGGTACATCAGCTATCTGCCCGTGAAGGTCCCGTCAAAATCGGTCCAGCTGTTTCAGAGATTAGCGAGAACAAACAGACAGACAAACAAAAATTAAAAACATTGTCATTTCGGTATATGTACCGAGTATACGTCCATATGCATTCAGTAAAAAGCGGTTACTAAGCGGTTTTATTTAGCTTGACCTGTTTAATTATTTATTTGTTTGTTTGGGTCAAATTTATTTAAATATTACAAACAGACACTCCAATTTTATTTATGGGTATCTATAGATTGTTTTATTATAAGGTTTAATACCAGGAACTAAGACGTTGAAGTTTGGCTAAGTGCTAGTACTTTAATAGCGTCAACTATTTGTGCACTATGAAACCATCTCGTATATATTTCTGTTGGAGAGAGCAGGGGATTCTGTGTGTCTCACCTCCACGTGCGTTCGGGGTTCAGCCAGTAAAGCCACCGCGCTGTCTGTCGACGTTTCGATATGGTGGGTTCACGAGTATCGTGGTTAGCATACTTTGCCGTGACCCCACCGGGATGCTTTAGATATTGCAATATTACTGTATGAATCTAAGTTACATAGCTAAGCGTTTTCAATACTGCACAATATTGTAAAATACCCATAAAATTATATGCATCGAGATCATTTCACAACTTTGATTTAAATAAAATTCTTCTCTCTTAATCCATTGCTGTCATTATTAAAAACCAAATTATAGTTCATAAAAATTGACGATGTATTAAAATGCAAACATAACAGCATGCGACATTGCATGCAAAATTTAACTTAGCATATTTGTAATGCAAATTGAAAATGATTAACTCAACGTGTTATTAAACATGCGATACACGTGGTGAATTAATTTACAGTATTTTTACCACACGGGTTCAAATATTTTTAATTGGTTCAATTGAATTTTGAATTGTCATATAGCAACCTAGTGATAAACTAACATACTGCTATGAAATAGGTCTTAATTTCATTCTCGTTTTCACGTTTCGAAAGGATGTATGTGTATTTCTTGCTAAACTAAGAAGGAAAATATCGAGCCTTGGAGTTCATAATGACGATATAAAGTGAGGACACCATGCCTAAAAGTTCTTAATGATGTTATTACTCCAACCTATCTTTTATGAAGAAAGGAGGCCCGTACCCAGCAATATGACAGTTTATAAACAGGGCCAATAATACAATTATTTTCCATCGAATTTACGATAATTATTATAAAGATGCTAGTATTGACAAAAAAAAATTAGGTACTGCCTCATCACGAATTTACTTCACTATTTATTTAAATCAACATTGACGATGATCTACCCACAATATTGACACTAGTATTGCATACGAATATACTTTCAACTTCTATTCTGTGGACCAAATGTAACCTGCAATCAATTGTCTACGACCGTAACCCACTGTGTCGTTTTGTCCCTACTTAAGGCACGTATTAATCAAAGATGTATAAGACATTGGCGTACGTGAAATCATCGTCCAAAAGCTTCTTGCGATGAGGGATTTTAGAAAAGAGGTGTTTGGGTATGTACGTATTTACAAAAAAGAAACTATACATGTATGTTTATCTATTGTCTAGTACCCATAGTACAAGTTCTGCTTAGTTTGGGACCAGATGAAGTTGTATGAACACTGACAACATCTAATGGACACATCGATGTGATTTAGGTCCTTAATCGTGCTATCCGAAGTTTCACACGCGGTTGTTACGGTATCGTATGGTATGGTAGTCATGACTTGCATGCCGAATATCGCGCTACATATAAATGTAGAACCACTGCGGGAATGACTTATTCATTTGACGTTCATAGTCATCACGTCGGGCCCTAAATGAATTATTTTAACTAGACCAAAAACACCCGTCGGATCATAGTCCATCAAGCCGGATCAAATAGTTTGGTCAGACAACCGTAGTTGAAGACACATCACATCCCACACCACACGTATTGATCGACACCGCTCAGCTTTCTCGTTTCTAATGGATACATAGTCTTACCCTTGACTCCGCTCTATATAATAACAACATGAGGCATTGTTCATCTCGTGCTAATACGGACGGACGGACGGACAAAGTGCGGCGTCCCTGTGGAACAGGCGACACTTCATTTTCTCTTAACTCTGCTAATGACAATAGACGCTAAGTTACATCGGACTGCTGTACACACCGAATGATAAACGATTATTAATATTATTTGTTTTTATATGAAACTAGCTGACCCAGCGAACTCCGTATCGCCTTTTTAAGAGATTTTATTTAATTCCCTTTTTTCCAAGCCCTTTTCCAAAGTTAAAATTGACTTAGCGCTTAATCTCTTAACATTTCAGAGTCTATAAATGATGAACAAAACAATAAAGATTTTTATATATGTCATTATAATATTGAATTCCCCATTCCTTAAAATATCGGAGACGATACCCATAGTGACTTTAAAAAAAGTCCCGTCTGCCATCTTTCATTTCCTATCAGCCATCTTTGATCACAAAATAGATGTTGTATTTGGATTCACCGCCCCTTAAATCATCAGAGACGATACCCATATTGATTTTTCAAATTTTTCCCATCCGCCATCTTTGATTTCCCATCCACCATCTTGAATCACGAAATAGATGTTGTATTTGGATTCCCCATCCCTTTAAACATCGGAGAGGATACCCATATTTTTTAATTTCCCATCTGCCATCTTTGATCACGAAATAAATGGTGTTTTTGAATTTCCCATTCCTTAAAATATCGGAGACGATACCCATATCGGCTTTAAAAAAAATCCCGTCCGCCATCTTTGATTTCCTATCCGCCATTTTTGAACATGAAATAGATGTTGTATTTGGATTCTCCATCCCTTAAATTATCAGAGACGATACCCATATAATTTTTTAAAGATTTTCCCATCCACCATCTTTGATTTCCCATCCGCTATCTTGAATCTCGAAACAGATGTTGTATTTAGATTCCCCATCCCTTTTAACATCGCAGTCGATACCAATATTGTTTTTTTTTTCATTTTCTCATCCGCCATCTTTGATTTCACATCCGCCAACTTTGATCACGAAATAGATGTTGTATTTCGATTCCCCACCCCTTAAAATATCGAAGGCGATACCCATATTGATTTTTTAAATTTTCTCATCCGATGTCTTTGATTTCCCGTCCACCATCTTGGATCAGTAAATAGATGGTGTTTTTGCATTCCCCATTCCTTAAAATATCGGAGACGATACCCATATCGACTTTAAAAAAAATCCCGTCCGCCATCTTTGATTTCACATCTGCCATCTTTGACCACGAAATAGATGTTGTATTTGGATTCCCCAATCCTTTAAATCATCAGAGACGATACCCATATTGATTTTTTTATTTTTTCCCGTCCGCCATCTTTGATTTCCCATCAGCCATCTTGAATCACGAAACAGATGTTGTATTTATATTCCCCATCCCTTTAAACATCGGAGACGATACCCATATTGATTAAAAAAAATCCCATCCGCCATCTATGATCACGAAATAGATGCTGTTTTTGAATTCCCCATTCCTTAAAATATCCGAGACGATACCCATATCGACTTTAAAAAAAAACCCGTCCGCCATCTTTGATTTCACATCCGCCATCTTTGATCACGAAATAGATGTTGTATTTGGATTCCCCAATCCTTTAAATCATCAGAGACGATACCCATATTGATTTTTTTATTTTTTCCCGTCCGCCATCTTTGATTTCCCATCAGCCATCTTGAATCACGAAACAGATGTTGTATTTAGATTCCCCATCCCTTTAAACATCGGAGACGATACCCATATTGATTAAAAAAAAATCCCATCCGCCATCTTTGATCACGAAATAGATGCTCTTTTTGAATTCCCCATTCCTTAAAATATCGGAGACGATACCCATATCGACTTTTAAAAAAATCCCGTCCGCCATCTTTGATCACGAAATAAATGGTGTTTTTGATTTTCCCATTCCTTAAAATATCGGAGACGATACCCATATCGGCTTTAAAAAAAATCCCGTCCGCCATCTTTGATTTCCTATCCGCCATTTTTGAACATGAAATAGATGTTGTATTTGGATTCTCCATCCCTTAAATTATCAGAGACGATACCCATATAATTTTTTAAAGATTTTCCCATCCGCCATCTTTGATTTCCCATCCGCTATCTTGAATCTCGAAACAGATGTTGTATTTAGATTCCCCATCCCTTTTAACATCGCAGTCGATACCAATATTGTTTTTTTTTTTTCATTTTCTCATCCGCCATCTTTGATTTCACATCCGCCAACTTTGATCACGAAATAGATGTTGTATTTCGATTCCCCACCCCTTAAAATATCGAAGGCGATACCCATATTGATTTTTTAAATTTTCTCATCCGATGTCTTTGATTTCCCGTCCACCATCTTGGATCAGTAAATAGATGGTGTTTTTGCATTCCCCATTCCTTAAAATATCGGAGACGATACCCATATCGACTTTAAAAAAAATCCCGTCCGCCATCTTTGATTTCACATCTGCCATCTTTGATCACGAAATAGATGTTGTATTTGGATTCCCCAATCCTTTAAATCATCAGAGACGATACCCATATTGATTTTTTTATTTTTTCCCGTCCGCCATCTTTGATTTCCCATCAGCCATCTTGAATCATGAAACAGATGTTGTATTTAGATTCCCCATCCCTTTAAACATCGGAGACGATACCCATATTGATTAAAAAAAATCCCATCCGCCATCTATGATCACGAAATAGATGCTGTTTTTGAATTCCCCATTCCTTAAAATATCCGAGACGATACCCATATCGACTTTAAAATAAAACCCGTCCGCCATCTTTGATTTCACATCCGCCATCTTTGATCACGAAATAGATGTTGTATTTGGATTCCCCAATCCTTTAAATCATCAGAGACGATACCCATATTGATTTTTTTATTTTTTCCCGTCCGCCATCTTTGATTTCCCATCAGCCATCTTGAATCACGAAACAGATGTTGTAT
Source organism: Euclidia mi (assembly GCA_944739405.2). Classification (NCBI taxonomy): domain Eukaryota; kingdom Metazoa; phylum Arthropoda; class Insecta; order Lepidoptera; family Erebidae; genus Euclidia; species Euclidia mi. The sequence goes on from OX123201.2 coordinate 5,077,851, forward strand.
TTAGATTCCCCATCCCTTTAAACATCGGAGACGATACCCATATTGATTAAAAAAAATCCCATCCGCCATCTATGATCACGAAATAGATGCTGTTTTTGAATTCCCCATTCCTTAAAATATCGGAGACGATACCCATATCGACTTTAAAAAAAAACCCGTCCGCCATCTTTGATTTCACATCCGCCATCTTTGATCACGAAATAGGTGTTGTATTTGGATTCCCCAATCCTTTAAATCATCAGAGACGATACCCATATTGATTTTTTTATTTTTTCCCGTCTGCCATCTTTGATTTCCCATCAGCCATCTTGAATCACGAAACAGATGTTGTATTTAGATTCCCCATCCCTTTAAACATCGGAGACGATACCCATATTGATTAAAAAAAAATCCCATCCGCCATCTTTGATCACGAAATAGATGCTCTTTTTGAATTCCCCATTCCTTAAAATATCGGAGACGATACCCATATCGACTTTTAAAAAAATCCCGTCCGCCATCTTTGATCACGAAATAAATGGTGTTTTTGAATTTCCCATTCCTTAAAATATCGGAGACGATACCCATATCGGCTTTAAAAAAAATCCCGTCCGCCATCTTTGATTTCCTATCCGCCATTTTTGAACATGAAATAGATGTTGTATTTGGATTCTCCATCCCTTAAATTATCAGAGACGATACCCATATAATTTTTTAAAGATTTTCCCATCCGCCATCTTTGATTTCCCATCCGCTATCTTGAATCTCGAAACAGATGTTGTATTTAGATTCCCCATCCCTTTTAACATCGCAGTCGATACCAATATTGTTTTTTTTTTTTTTCATTTTCTCATCCGCCATCTTTGATTTCACATCCGCCAACTTTGATCACGAAATAGATGTTGTATTTCGATTCCCCACCCCTTAAAATATCGAAGGCGATACCCATATTGATTTTTTAAATTTTCTCATCCGCCGTCTTTGATTTCCCGTCCGCCATCTTGGATCAGTAAATAGATGGTGTTTTTGCATTCCCCATTCCTTAAAATATCGGAGACGATACCCATATCGACTTTAAAAAAAATCCCGTCCGCAATCTTTGATTTCACATCTGCCATCTTTGATCACGAAATAGATGTTGTATTTGGATTCCCCAATCCTTTAAATCATCAGAGACGATAACCATATTGATTTTTTTTAATTTTTCCCGTCCGCCATCTTTGATTTCCCATCAGCCATCTTGAATCACGAAACAGATGTTGTATTTAGATTCCCCATCCCTTTAAACATCGGAGACGATACCCATATTGATTAAAAAAAATCCCATCCGCCATCTATGATCACGAAATAGATGCTGTTTTTGAATTCCCCATTCCTTAAAATATCGGAGACGATACCCATATCGACTTTAAAAAAAATCCCGTCCGCCATCTTTGATTTCACATCCGCCATCTTTGATCACGAAATAGATGTTGTATTTGGATTCCCCAATCCTTTAAATCATCAGAGACGATACCCATATTGATTTTTTTATTTTTTCCCGTCTGCCATCTTTGATTTCCCATCAGCCATCTTGAATCACGAAACAGATGTTGTATTTAGATTCCCCATCCCTTTAAACATCGGAGACGATACCCATATTGATTAAAAAAAAATCCCATCCGCCATCTTTGATCACGAAATAGATGCTGTTTTTGAATTCCCCATTCCTTAAAATATCGGAGACGATACCCATATCGACTTTTAAAAAAATCCCGTCCGCCATCTTTGATTTCACATTCGCCATCTTTGGTCACAAAATAGATGTTGTATTTGGATTCCCCAATCCTTTAAATCATCAGAGACGATACCCATTATTGATTTTTTTTATTTTTTCCGTCCGCCATCTTTGATTTCCCATCAGCCAACCCAGCCCATATAGATTGTATCCTATTCGTTTAGCCTTTTTTTGCCTTTGACCCAACCCGCCCCCTTCTCGTTTGACCATTTTATTATTTTTGTCTGGCCCCTAAAATTGGCGCAATTCCTTGTGGCGTAATTTTATATAACCTATAGCCTTTCGGAATAATTGGGCTATCATAGGCAATAACAAGTTTTAAAATCCGACTGCTAGTTCCTGAGATTAGTCGACATTATCTTTTAGCCTTTTTAGCCTTTTGCCCGCCACAAAGGGTCGAAGCGTTATGTTATATAGCCTATAGCCTTCCGGAATAATTGGGCTATCGTATACAAAAGGAATTTTCCAGATCCGACTAGTAGATCCTGAGATTAGCGCGTTCAAACAAACAAATAAACAAACAAACAAACAAACTCTTCCGCTTTATTATATTAGTATGAGATTAGTCGACATTATCTTTTAGCCTATTTAGCCTTTTGCCCGGCCCCAAAGGGTCGAAGCGTTATGTTATATAGCCTATAGCCTTCCGGAATAATTGGGCTATCGTATACAAAAGGAATTTTTCAGATCCGACTGGTAGATCCTGAGATTAGCGCGTTCAAACAAACAAACAAACAAACAAATAAACAAACAAACAAACAAACTCTTCCGCTTTATTATATTAGTATAGATATATTTTAAGATAAATGACCATGAAAAATTTGGAATTTTGTATGCTGACATATGACATGAAGTTCATGGCTTAAGAGGCATATGAACAGACAGTTCGCGTTGGTAAACGATTTCCGTCGCCCATGGACAACCACGGTCCCAGAGGAGTGATTACGTATATGTGTCTTTGAAGTTTGGTTTGTTTCTAATTATAGTAAGAGATTTAACCGAAGATAAAATCTCTCCCTCCTCTGCCTGCCTCACTGCCTCCGTGGTCCAGTGGATAGTGTATGCGACTTCTGATCGGAGGTCCCGGGTTCGATTCCCGTGTCAGTAGCAGCCCGGAGTCTGATGATGTGCCCGGTAAAGGCAATAGGCTCGCCCCCTATTACGTGGGACCTAAAAATTCATGGCGAAATGTGGGTGTAATATTTACACCTCTGCCTACCCCTTCGGGGATACCGGCGTTAGACTATAAAGAATAAAAATAAAATTTCTTACGATATACGTATAGGTGACGTTAAGCTTTATGTTTGATCTAAATGTGTATGTCTACCATAAGTTTGTAGGATCCTGTCAAGTTTAAACTTACACTGTAGTGCGGGCCCTGAGCCAAAATATTAATTTATATTGCATACAAAATGTATGTTCTCCTTTCATCTATATGTTACTGTACGGTGTGACAGTTACTCCAAATGCTTCATCAACTTAAATCGAGTCGCCGACGCTGTTTGACGCACCTCGAACAACTTTGTCATCACTGGCGCTCTGGCATCGCAGTGGCATGGCAGTGGCCTACTGGCATACCGCTGGCTGCGTGATTAGTTCACGTCGGCTAGTAATTGCATTTACTGAAGTGAATCCAGAGGAACTGTAGAGAAATTAATTGCGGATCTTGACAATATGACTAGCTATTTCTAAGTTATGTTGTTTTGAATCTTGTTCTTTTTCTCGCTTGTAATTAAGTCGATAACTAATATAACGATGAGATGAATGCTTGGTATGCACAAATAAAAATACACATAAGATAAATATTACTTAAACCCTATCGACCATGTTATAGTTTACTGAAGAGTCCGCGGTCACACCTACTTTATTTAGGGCTACTGCTCAGCACTCGTGACTCAAAGCAAATAATTATAGCCTATTTTAGCCTTCTTCAATAAAAGGACTATCGAACACAAAAAAGTATTTGGATCAGTCTAGTAGTTTGCTAGATTAGACCACTCCACTGCCGGCGACACTCGCCGCCTTTATTATATTAGTATAGATTTTTATGTAGTACTTTTGTATTAAAAGCAGTTTAAAAATGTGTTTAAAATTGGAGATAAGACAGAAAATGCAATTATAATAATAATGCAATGCAAAACATAAAAAACATATCATAGCTAGTCTTCTAAAATATTAAAATATTTTAACACATAGCCTGAAAATGTTGATATTGCAAATAACTGTTGCAGGTATACAATCAAAAGGATATCTATGTCCAATAAATGTAAAGTATTAGCGTCTCATCATTTTAAATCTGTTTGAAAAAGCATTTAGTGAAAGTACATAGACCCCACAATTAACGAGGATAATTGCCATAATCACGTCGTTTCACAGACCTATACGATTAATTGAGGATTACTCAAAGTTATATAAAGCGAATATAATTTTGATGACATTGAAAATGTCCTTTGAACCGGCTGAATTGATTTTATCAAAATTAATTTAGTAGCGTAAGCTTGTGCCTGAGACGATGTAACGTTATATGTACACGTATAGGACGAGTACATGAATAAATTGCTCATAATCACTCAGCCCGTGAAAAGCACATCAAGCAATTGGTCCCGGCTGTCGTGAAGATCTTTGGAGTCAGCGTTATATCACCACACTGGTCTGAGCCATGGAATATCGCTATTCCTTTGTCTTGCGAAGGAATTCTGCAGTCGCCTTGCAGATCCCAGTCTTCCAGGCTATTCTTGGGTGTAATATGGTGGTGTTACAAACAAGAGCAGTAAACAAAGATCATCAGCCAAAAACTTTTCAAAACCCTATTGCTACTAGCGCTTGGAGTCGGGAAATTATCGCAGGCCGCACACTTTTTTATATTTATAACTTATGAAAATTCTAGAGTATACAGTATATTAATATACTATGTACTCTAGAATTTTTAGTTCTATGTTGGCGTAATTCAATCGGATTGCTTTTAAATATCTATAATAACATGTGTATCAATTAAAGTATTACGTGCATGCGTCGTCGTCAGAATAAATTATGACTTGAATATTAAACTTCCTAAATAAAGAGATTATTACATAATGTTTTTGTCGAAGTTTGTCTTTACCTCAAGGCTGCTTATCGGCTGTTTTTTAAATATAGGGTAGTAAATATTCTAATGTTGTTGTTTATACACATTGTCGTAAGCTACCGTAACTTTCTACCATAACATAACAGGTACTGACTAAAGTATCCATAGGCTTCAACAAACGTATACTTTTGAACTTTCGCAATTTGTATACATACTGATATTAAATATTAATACTTGGAAACTTTCGCGATAGGGACATATATACATTTCAAATGAATTCAATTTATTTATTTGCATACGAGAAGTTTTGAGATGATACGTGTGTAATAGTAACACAAAAATAAACTTATTTATGAAGAGCCTTTCAATCGGTTTGTGGGTGTATAATACACCGCTGCCTACTCCTTCGGGGATAAAAGCGTGAAGTTATGTTATGCTATCAATTGCGTTTTGAATGCAATACCTTCCATCAGAGAAACAGTGCAATAACTTATTGATACTCGACTTACTCAACTATTCGAATCTTCGCCTTTAGAAGGAGCTTAACCTTGTACAAGATACACAGCCATTCATACCCGACTAGATCGTCTGTATTGTTCTAGATATCGTGACCTGAGACCTAAGTACACAAGGCTCGCCTGACTGGCACAACTTGAACGGACAACTTGTATCGTTGACTATAATGGACGGATCGAATTTACTTTGTTTTGAAAGTACCTGATCGCTAGGATTGATGTATCGGCACATATTAAGAGGTAGTAAAGCTAGTAAAAAATTTGAGGTCAACTGTTCAGCCAAAATTCAATATTCTGGGATTGGTATTTTGTTTCTATCTAGACAAGAATCACAGTTTACAAGTGTCGATAATTATAATCCTTTTAACTGTTTTTAAACGGAAATGATTTAAAGGTTCGCTAGGAATAGACATATGTTATACTCTTCTGCTTTTAGAAAAGTATACTCGCAATAAACATTATAGGATAATGTGTGGATTCAATAACCGAATTAAATAATAAAATATGACATGTAAAGAGCCGTGAATAAAATAGAAATCTAATATAGCCATTTGTGTCTAAAGCTCCCAATAAAATAGAGGCTACTTGTTCCATGAAAAGGTTTCTATTTATTATTAACTTTGTCGTGTTTTCATTGTTTATATTATACCGATATCAATGTAAGGTACTAAGCTATTTAAAATTCTTTGGTTCAATAACAACCAAGTCAATATTCAAAGCTCAAATCCCCGCGTCGGAGAACCCATGAATGTTCAATAAAACTTTATTAAACAGTCATAAATTGTTCATACAAAGATATTTAATATCTCAGTACTTTTATCCATTCCGAATGACAAACAAAAACATACATTTGAGGAAAGTGGGCTCACACGTGTCAGTCGATAAATCAGGGTCCCCTTTCGTATCATATTGGAAGCTAATAAAAAGCCTCATATCATTGGCTTTTATATTTAGATTCAGTTTAATATTGTTATGAGGGCCTCGACTTGAAGCTTATTAAACGACGGAATAATATTGTTTGTATTGATTCTTTGTGATCGGTGATTGATGCACACGTAATGGGTGCCGTCTTTATATGGGTGGTTTATGGTTTGAGGAATTAAGTCAATTGTACTTGGAAACCAATCAATCAATGATTAGTCACGTAAATAGAAGATGTGTAGCGAGAAGCTGCAAATCAAATATATATCCAATTGTTTTCTATAAGGTACTGTCAAGAACATAATATATGGCGATGGACCTTATCCGATTATTATAAAATACTAGGTGAACCCGCGGGTACAAAGAGCTTCTAGGTCTACTGCACCGCATTCGTGGTTTATAGCGTAATGTTATACCGTCAATCAGCCTTCCTCGATAAGTGGGCTATTCAAATTGGAGACCAAAGGCTCAAAAAGAATTAGCCAAGTTGGATCGGTCAGTGCTCCCCGAGATTACCGCGTTTGGTTGACCAAACTAACAAACTCTTTAGCTTTATTATACTAGTATTAAATATAATCATATACATTTAAACAGACATGTGCTCTCGAAATGTGGCGTTTGTATTTAAACGAATATTAATAAAATTATATAAGGTAAACATGAGGTAAAATATTTGGGATATACCAGCCGTAGTCATGAGACCAAGAAAAAGTCTGTGAAGAAACATCGGAAAAATTACAAGGTATTTCACTTAACTCGTTAAACTATAACACGACTGAGACATGTTACATAAAAAAAATTGCCTCCACACTAATGACCGGATTTGACAGGCATATATGATGCTGCGTAAAGAATACCTAGCTCTAAATATTACATTTAAGAATATATAACATTGTACGTAGGAACGAAATTCAGTTTTGTTTTTAATCAAGTGATTAAATTTTGGAGCTGTGCCCAACGTGCTTGAAAAGTCAAAAGTCAAAATCCTTTATTCATTTAGATCACAAATTGACACTTATGAACGTGAAATTTAAAACATTATTACTTTATGCTTCTACATTTACATTTACTGCCACGTTCGCAAAGCACGGGCGTAGAGCCATGATAAAGAACGGGCAATAAAACTCACGGTCACTCTTTTTCATCGCCAGGTTTTTAATAATACATAATAATTAAACTTTTGTAAGGTGCTGCCTTCTATGTTACTTGTATATATTTACTGTACATAATACTCAAGCATAATCAAGTTAAATTTTGATGTTCCTGCCTGAGCCTCCTGAACATAGACATGGTGAAACAAGAGCATCCACTTACATTATGCACCTAACAAAGCAGGCAATCCGCGCAAATGTTCAGAACTATGATGGAAATAATGAAGTTAAATATAAAAAAATATATATATCAGCCCATAAGACCGCCATCGACCAGTCATCGCAAGTAGCACCCGTTCAAGAGTATGACGCATGTGCCAGCCATCATCTCTCTCGCCATATCAGAGGGACAGAGATGACCAGACACACGACGCCACCACAAGAAATGACATTTTAGTGAGCATGACGACAACGGTATACGAACCGGCAGTAATAAAATTAACAATCTGTTGGTATACTGACCATGAACGCGAATAGGCTTGTGTCCACTAAGAATAAATCGGTTTGATTGTGGTATCTATAAATTCATTGTGATTTTAAGATGTCAATAAAGTTTACTATTTATTATAAAAAGGTAAGATTAATGTTATTTTTAGAATTCTAAAACTAAAAATAATGTATTTATTCTTGTGACAGTGAACACCAATCAGAGAGCATTACGTCAAACAGTACGTCCGCCATTAATGTTGTTGACGTTTTAGTAGTAAATACAACTAAAACGTCAAACTTCCTACCTGTCAAATCGAATATAACAAAATAAAAGTGGGTACATCAGATTAGACTTCATTCACGGTTTGTTTTGTTTTGGACTTTGTGATATCGCAATATTTAGCTTATAGCATCATCATCGTGCTAGCGTTATCTCGGTTGCATCTAAGACTTACAAGCCTTGGAGCCCAAAGTCCACTTGCTATTATTGTTATATGTAAAATATCCTGTCCTTACTGGTATTCAATTTATATATTAATCAGTAATTAGCTACTGAACAAAGGCTTTGAAGCCTTTAGAAGATCGCACGAAGGATATTTTACATATTACAATAATGGCATGCTTCCTACAGAGGCTTAAAAAGATGTGCTCATTTGTCAAGTGTGTGTGATTTGTGTGTCGGAGACGTGGCATCAATCAGTTGTCTCGGGGGTTAGGGGGAGGATGACGGCATATAATTTGTTTATAAGACTTATAAGTTAAGAGAAATTGTTAGTAAATGCTTTAATTTATGCGTATCTATATTAGAGGATAGAGGCAGAATTACACTGGTTTGTTTCAAATTATATTACAACTTAACGGAAATCGGTTATTGCAAAGTGTAGCCTATGTGTTATTCTGAATTATAACTTATATTATTAGATTTGTTGAAATCCTTTCAATAGCTTGAATGAGGAACAAACAAATCTACTTTAACCTAATGGAAGGAAAGAGGAACCCACCACGCACCCTCGAATTGACCACCCCAACTATTGCAATAGAAAAAGGTTGACAATATCGAACTCCTCTAAAAGGATAAGGGATATAGGAATGGTATGGGTTCCAGGAAGATACCTGACTTGCAGTATCCCGCTGTATGCGCCGACTATTCTTCGACACGTGTTTCGCCTCTGCACGAGGCATCCTCAGGAACGATGGGCAACGACTGAGCGCTTTCCAACCGTGGGCATGTATTATAAACGATTGTACTTTCTAATCCCCTCCCTCCGTTGCTCGACTGATGTGAGTCATTATGACGGTGTGCGAATATATTCAGCAGTGGGGACCCGTTAAAGTTGGTTTGATCGTTCAGTAATGTATGCTTGTCCCGCTTTAAAATCTCTAATTGTTCCAATACGCACATTCTAATACCCTTTTGACAAGTGTGTATGACGTCAAATGAATGTCCGCTATTTAAGGTATGACCCGATTCAAGTAAATGTTCGGCAAAATGAGACTTTTCCGGCTGGTTGTTTCTAAACGCCGCTAAATGTTCTTTATATCTCAGCTCAAAACTTCGACCCGTCTGTCCTATGTACTTATTTTGGCATTGGTCGCATGTTAAGCAGTAAATACCGGACTTTTTGTTCTTGCATACTTTATCTTTACCATTGCAAAGAAATTTTAACGTTTTGTATGGTTTATAGGCTGATCTGATACCGTTCCTCCTCAGTATACGCGCCATACGGTCAGTTATGCTTCCAAAATAGGTAAGAACAGCGGTATTATTTATAGGTTCTTTTATAGAGGGATATAAAAGTGACTTGGACATTCTAAGTTGTTTTCCTCTAATCATCTTGTCAATTAGGCGTTTACTATACCCGTTGGATTGCGCTATATGATAAATAATATTTAATTCTCTGTTATATGATTCTATATTCAGTGGTACATTTAATAATCTATGAATCATACTGTGAAATGCTGCCATTTTG